>CAJPIZ010000939.1:0-19582 GCA_905368565.1 Medioppia subpectinata | reverse complement strand
AGAGTTTGAACACTTCGCGGACAGGGCGTGGAAAGTGGCGAGTGGCGGACCCCACGCCGTCCCCCACTTCGGCCATATGTTGACCTCATTGAGGGGCGACCGGTGGCGGAGAGTGCGCGCAGTCTTAACGCCCACATTCAGCGGATCCAAACTCAAGACAATGACACCTATTATAGCCGACGCCGTCAACGATATGATCGGTTTCGTCGACAAGAAGGCCGACACCGGCGATGAGTTTGATATATACGGTATGTTTCAGGCGCTGATCAACGACGTGATCGGACGGACGGCTTTCGGTATACAAAGTAACGTTCAAAATGAGGAAAATAGCAAGTTTTTTAAGGCCTGTAAAGACATGTTTAACGTTAAAATCAACAGTTGGGTACTTTTGGCCATTCAATGCTTTCCGCGGTTGGATCCGCTACTCTACCCGTTCAGACGTTTGGCCGCCAAATGCAAGTTTTATTTTTATATAAAGTTTACAATAATAAATGAGTTACTGAATATGTTTTATTATTTGTAAATTATTATTTAAATAAAAATACACATTTTTTAAATTTAAAATTTAAATTCAGTTTATATTGTAAAAGTAGTGTATATTTTTTTAATAATAACAATAATATTTTTAACATAATTTACATGTATTCAGAATGTATGATGTAAATGTTATGATAAAATATTAATGATAACATTAAACAATTTAAATTTTCTTTCACTCATTTATGTTATTTTAATGTTAATATTTTAATGAAATTCAGTGAAAGCAGTAATTTAATCATAAGTGACAAATGAAATACGTGAAAATACATTACAATTAAGGTTTTTTTAATGAGATTAAGATATTATGAAGTGATGAGTAAAATTCATTATAATTTATGCTTTACAATAGAAATCATAATAATATTATGTTGTATTAATAAGTTGTAATAATAATAATAATAACATGCAATTTCACAGACAGTATTGAATGTGAAGTTATATCTCAATATTTTTTATCGTTTGTTCATTGAATGCAATATTAATGTGTAAACGTGTGTTATATTTAAATTTCAATTACGACATGTGAGTTAAACATTAATTAATTTTAAGTTAATTACAAATAATTTTTAAAAACTTTACTTTACCATAGGATTGTCAACTGTCACTACGTGTCCAGAGTTTCCAAAGCGATGGCAGTGCCGGCGGCGCCAGTCGTTGCCGATGCGGTCCAAGAGTTTAGGCAATTGTGCGCCGATATTATGGCCCGACTCGAGACGTGCGGTGCGATCGCCACCAAAAAGCGTATGATTTCAGACAAACTCTTGGAGTGCGAGACTATTGTCAACACAAATGCCAACCGATTGGACAAACAGAAACTGGATTTATTGAGGTTAATAGATGTGTTTAATTTGAGAGACAAACTGATCATCAGCTAAATTGGTTTACATGTTTGGTGTTTAGTATTTATCAGGTTTGTTGAGTTTAGATATAAAACTAATATAAATTGTATGTATTTAATTGTTTTTCTGTGTTTTTCATTACAGATCCCAAACTAATTTGAATTTTATGCCTTATTTCTTGGATTCGCAAACATTATTGTAGTTATTTTCAACAAACAAATTGTTTTTATTTGTATATCAATTTCATTTAACTTAATTATAATTAGTAAAATGCTGAACAATTGACAGTCAATGATTTAAATGATAGTTAAATTTAAATACAAAATTTAATTACAGATAAAATTTACTTAATTGCAATTTATTAATAAATGATGATTGTATTTGAAAAAGTTTATAATAATAAAATTCTACTATTTTGTAATTAATGCACCTAAACAAACTAACCATGCACTTATAATGATTAAGCTTGTCTAGGCTTAATCATTATAAGTGCATGGTTAGTTTGTCTAGGTTTGGGCCCAAATAGATAACAAATAAAATAGTTATGAATGCACTTCATAAATGTTTTTATATTTTTATTATTGAGAGGGATATATCTAATATACATTGTTGTATTAGTTTTTTATGAAATGTTAAAATAATAATTACTAAATCAGAAAATAGCTGTTAATTGTGATACTTAAAAAATTAATGTTGTTTAATAATAATTCTAAAAAATAACGTTTTGATTTGATTGTGTGTTGAGAGCGGAAGCGATTGAGTTGTTTGATCGCAGAGACCAATACACTGTCGACACATCGGACAACACAATTGATTGACATTGCTTAATTAAAATTTTATACTGTATTTTATAAACCAATTTAAAATGAAATAAGTCCTTGTAATAGCTGTAGTACAAATAATGTAATGTTAAAAGTGATATTAATAACATTTATATTCTAATAATTGTCAAAATTATATTAAAGAATAGATAAAATTTTAATATAGTAAATGATGACAACTGTAGATGGAGAGTAGTTTGGTGATAATGACGATAATTTAGTTACTTCTACATTATGTTGTATCTATGGTTTACAATATCGCTGTAACAGTATATTCAGTGAATATTATTCATTAAGTACTATTAAGTAAACAGAAAGTAAATGAAACATATATTTGTGCAATTTATAGTGTATTTTGTTAATTAGTTTTTAATTAATTCATTTATATTGGAATATACAGTCAGAACTCTATGCTGTGAATAGATCGGGTCCAGGACTTTTAGTTCATAACAAAGAGTTGTTCACAACATGGAGGTTGTTTTAACATTAAGTCTATGTGGTGTATGTTTTGGTTTATAGATCATAACATAGAGTAGTTCACAGCATATAAGGTTCACAGCATAGAGTTCCCACTGTAATTACAAAATTTTGGAGTAAGTAAAGTTTTAGAATTTAATTGTTATATTTATTGAACGTATTTCCAAATAATAATAATATATTATATAATTAATTCAAGTGTGTAGGAAATGTTAGTAATTAAGATATGACAACTTGTTTAGGTTTCATAATGAAACTTAAACTTGAACTATGAAACTTTAATCAACCAAACTTCAAATATAGTAAATGTAGATTTATTTGTAATTATTAAATTATATGCAAATGTTTAAATTAAAATTAATATTGAGCATTTATTGAGCATTGCAAAATAATATTTTATTTAAAAATAAATTATTTTTTGTAGATATGATTATTTTAATAACAAACTCGATATACTGATCATTTGTTAAACATAATTTACATATATTCAGAATGTATAATGTAAATATTATAATAAATATTAATGATAACGTTAGACAATTTTAAGTCTATCACTAATATACGGTATGTTATATTAATAATATCTTAATAAAATTCGTTGAAAGTTATAATTTGACCATATTTTAATAGAGTTTTTAACTGGAGAGCACCATGATATTATTACATCCCATTTTTATCACTTTAGGGTGGATTTTTTAAATTGCAAAAGCATATAAATTTATTATGTATGGTCAAAGGTTTATTTTATAATTTATAAATTATAAAGTTTGTTTTGTAAATAAGATTAAATAAGTTTAATATTAGATTAAGAAAATTATTAAGTTAGATTATAAAATATGTATTGTACTTAATATGATGTTAAATAAATAAACAATTATTTATTAAATAACTATGTTTATTAAATATCTATTAAATAAAATAATCCATTATAACTTAACCGCGATATTGGGTAATCAAATGGCAGACACACCACCCCTGACCGGTGCCGACACAGACACTGATGGGATCGGCGATAATGCAATTAAAATCCATTTCAATGACTTAAGACTATTGACAACAAAATTTTCAGACAAATATAAAACAAAAGTATCACATCAAATAGACAATGAAGTCATCGACATATTAGGGGCGTTACGTAAGGCACACGAGTCAGCACTCGGTAAATACAGAGCTAAATATTTTCGGGAGATTCGGAAGAAATATCCCAAATGTGTGCCCAATTCGGACGAGTTATGGGAATGGATGGAAAGGGCGTTGAATGAGGAAAGAATTACGTTTGAATTTGAGTGCAAATATCGGCTAATAATTGGAGAAAATTTAGTGACAGAATTGAGGGAATGTTTCACAAAATTATTACAAAACGGAATCATAGATACGTTTAAGTTTGATAATAGGCAAATATGTCAAGCGCCAATATTTATTCATATTTCAAATAAAGTAACCAAGCTGTTTACTCAAAAATCGAGCCAACTTTACGGCTTACAGTCTCAATATTTGCAATCATTGGTCACTTTTATTGATTATCAAAAAGTGATTTACACTAACTTTGACTCAAAGTATAGCGAGTTTGTGAACAAATGTCAACAACTCTGCGAATCGGACGAGTATTTCATAGACGAGACACAATTGAAACACTTTTTACTGACGGATGATAAGATTAATGAATTGTTTAAAAATGATTACTATTTATGCAAAAAATACAATGAATTGACAGAAAGTGTTATAAATAACTACAAGAAAAGAATATCAAAAATTAATGCACAAAACAAAGAAAAATTTGAAAATTGTCTAATAATGTGTAAAAAATTATACAATAGAAAAATGAATGGTTTATTAAAAAGCGGGACATTTACTGACGAAACTTTCCGACAAAAATATAACACAATTTGCAATACTATTTGGACGCGCGTTGCGGACACACTGTTATTAAGACTCTGCAAACCTAATGTACTAAATGTTTGTAAACAAGGTTTTCACGACTATTATGAAACCGATTACCCGAAACAGCTAAATGCAAATTCAGATAATCATCGCCTTATCAAACATAAAATGGATAATATCTTAACTAAATGTCATCATAAATATCGTGACCATTTACACGCCAAACTACCTAAATGTATTTATATTGAGAGGGATCAATTTGAACATGAGCATCAACAACTTTTGGACCAATTATGGTCAAAACAGGAGCAGCAAGTGATGGCCTATTGGGCACAGTTTGCGGAGAAATATTCGATGGAAATATGCGCTAAGAATCGGGAATATATTGCACTGAATGTCAATCACTTAAAAGAAAAATTTTGGGCAATGAATGAGAGAAAACAAAACAAATCGCATTCACTTATTATGGACTTTATAAGCAAACCAGTGGCTGTTTATTATAGATATTATGACAAACACAATGATACAATTCAATTACTACATGATGGTAATGGGAATTGGGAACAAAATTGCTTCCTATTTAACGGCCATAATATACTATTCAAGAGAGAAGCCGAACACCTGAATAGACCCAAGTATTACATCAGAGACATTATGGGAAGGGATGTGACGGACGATGAGCTCAATCGCTATCCCTTAGATTTTGTGGATAAAATACACCCAAAAGTACGGTTCGTATTCAACAATGAAATCTCTCTCGACTTATCTATCGAGTCGTTGTCTGCGTTACAACTCTTGGACACGAAGAGAAGGGCTGAAGAGGAATATGAAAACTACATGAAAAACACGGCGTTTATCGTGCCCACAAATTACACCATAAGGCAATTGAACGCGTTTAGCAACATGGCCATAATAGATCGTGTTGACCATGTTTAATTTGTCACCGACCTGTCATTGGTGGCCATTGATTTTGGTTTCAATCCTAAAGACAATCGGAGAAACACTGCATTCCCGGACGTATAATTGATGTCATGATATCTACACTAAATTATTGTCAGATAATTATCTGTAAATCACAATAACCAAATAATCACTTTAAACATGTTAAGTCATAAAAGGGTGAAACTGTTGTTCAAACAAAATTCTAGGAATTGAATTGAAAATGTACTAAAATGTAAACTAAAATATTAAACTAATTGATACTAATATTGGGTACATTATAAGTTTATTCCTCTAAGTCTTGGATTTGATTCGATGAGTCACTTTCCTCACATATTTCAAAAAATGGTTCGGTTTGATTTGACTTGTTTATATTAGGATGTGGATTCCACCACCAACCCAAGTAATATCCTTTGTTATTGTTAAAATTCATGTACACTTCGTCTTCCAAATAGCACCTGGTCAAAACGTAGAAGCCATACGGTCTGGTCTGGTGATCATCAGGGTCACAATAGTCATCATTGTTGTAGACTAAACGAACTTGATACTCCACAGACCCATTAGGATATTGTTCGAGAAAGTCACGCAATGGTTGTACGACATAATGATTAATAGACCTATTTACGGATGGATTTTGTGGAAATAAGTTGTATTCTAAATGACCACCTAGTACGTTTGGCAAGATATGTCCCGCATCATCACTGTTGCCTAGAAGCATTAATCATAATAACAGTTACAAGTTTGCAACAAAAGTGAGGAAATATTTCTGTGATAAATGATCTAGGAAATTGTAAGTATTGTATAGTGATTTATGTTAATTTAACTATAACAGATGATAGTATATCTCAAAGACTCGTGTTCTGATATCCTACATAATTAATTCCAAATAATTAACAAACAAATACTGGTAGAATGATTTAAAGTTACCTTCAATACTGTTAATTCCCGTCTCTCTGATGGTATCTTTATAATGTTCAGTTACGCCTGTTCCGGTTCTTAAATCGTCCTTGGTAATTATAGACCGAGAATAATGTACAATTTTGTTTCCATCAATTGTCTCATATGACACTTCTCTGATCGGACCATGAGCAGATAGATTAACTGTTTTCACCCCCCGTTTGGGCAAATTCTTATCGAGCTTGGCTTTAGTCTTATCATGGTCACTCAATACATCTTCGTCATCAGGTTTGTTTCCTGCGCATTCCGGGCGACTCCACTCGGGTGGATCGTTAGGATCTTTGCCATCACTTGCAGTTTGAACTTCATCTTGCTTTGGTTTTTCTATCAATTCCACTCTTACCATTGTATCATTTTGCTTCCATGTATCGTTTTGACCATCTCCTTCTAACCGTCTTAGTATTATACGCCGCTTGGCTAAGCAAATTTTGAGTGATTGAAATGGTAAATATTCTATGTATTATCTGAGCTGACATAAAATTTACTAACCATCATTATAATAACCACCATATTTATCAGCCTCTTTGCCAGTAATGGTCGTACCAACCGCGCTAGCCAATGTAGCCCCTCCCACATTTTTTGCAGCCGCAAATACCGCGGCTGTGGCCGCAGTTTTAACTGATGTGCTGGCGATGGCTGCCGTACCCACGCTTAATACAGTAAGCGTGTCCATACTAACACCCACAGTAGTCTCGCTTAATTTCCACAACGCTTTCTTAACATTGCTTTCATATATCGTTTCCACCGTTTTGTACAAACTAACAGCTGTACCAGAGATTTCAAAAAATAGTTTGGTTTGATTTGATTTAATTTTATTAGGATGCGGATTCCACCCCCAACACAAGTAATATCCGTTGCCATGGTTAAAATCCATGTAAACCTCGCCGTTCAAATAGCACCTTGTCAAAACGTAGAAGCCATATGGTCTAGTCTGACCAGGGTTGTAAATTAGACGAACTTGGTAATCGACATATACATTAGAATTTTTTTCATGAAAATCAACCAATGGTTTTACGACATCATGATGGAAGTGCCCCTTATTGGCGGCCAGGGTCTGTGGAAATAAATTGTATTCTAAACAACCACCTAGCTCTTTTGGCAACATTTGTCTCGCATCATCACTTTTACCTAGAAGCATTCATCATAATAACAGTTACAAGTTTGTAACAAAAGTGAAACAAGGATCACACAGCGATGCTATACGTTAACCACAATTCGGGAAATGCATCAAAGATTTTAATATTTTCAATATCATTGTTAGAATACTTTCACTATTATTCTTTTGAGAATTTTAAATGTTTTTGACAACAATTAGTTCAATTTATTATGGCAGATTTATTTATAATCTCATTGTCCCATTGATATACAATTACACATGTTATCCCTATGCCATAGACTTAGCATTACCCATGTTAACCCTATGCCATAGACTTAGCATTACCCATGTTATTCCTATGCCATAGACTTAGCATTACCCATGTTAAAGTATAGCTATAGACTTATGCTGTAATCACATGTTAATTCCCCATAGACTCAATAATCCCATGTTAAAGTATAGCCATAGACTTAAACTGGAATCCCATGTTAAATCACATAGAGCGGGGGGCTGGGGGAGGGGGGGCCGAACGATCCTATAAACCACATTATTCATACTGAATTGTGGTTAAAATTATTTTATTAATTCAACTAGTTGATCTAAGAAATGGTGAATATTATATAAAGTACTGTTTTATGTTAATTTAATTATAATATATGATAGTATATCACAAAGACTCGTGCTCTGATATCCTACATAATTCCAAATAATTAACAAATAACATACTGGTAGAATGCCATTAAGTTACCTTTAGTACTTATTCCTATTTCTTTGATGTATTTTTGATCATCATCAGTCACGTCTATTCCTTTGCTCAAATCGTCCTTGGTGACTATGGACCGAGAATAATGCACGATTTTATATCCATCAATTGTCTCATATGACACTTCTCTGTTGGGACTATGAATTAATATCCTAACTGTTTTCACCCCTTTAGGCAAATTCTTGTTGAGCTTGGCTTTGGTCTTATCATGGTCAGTCAATACATCATCGTCATCAGGTTTGTCGCCTTCGCATTGCGGGTTACTCGTTCGTACTAGATCCTTTACCATCCATGTTTTTCTTTGAGCATCTATCGCCGCTTGTCTTATTATTCTACCACTCTGTGCTAATCGTATTTTGAGTGATTGAAATTGTAAATACTTTATGTATTATGTAAGCTGACATAAAATTTACTGACCAACATTTAAATCACCACCACTACCATTACATTTGTCAGCTTCTTTGCCAGCAACTGCAATCACCCCTTCGGGCATATACTTGTTAAGCTTGGATTTCATCTTATCATGGTCAATCAATACATCGTCGTAATTAAGTGTGTCGCCTTCGCATTCCGGGCGACTCCACTTGAGTGGTTCGTCGTCAGGATCTTGGTCACCATTTCCAGTTTTAACTTCATCTTGTTCCTTTTGCTTCCGTGTTTTAATTTCGTTTCTCACAGGGGGTAAATGTATGTGAATGTGGGTAAACTGCAATGTATTGTCTATGGGAGCATAGAGACTACGCATAAGTTGAGAGAAGTCCTGGTATTGAGCATCGCTCGCTGTCCGTCTTATTTTTCTACTACCCTCGGCTAAGCGAATTTTGAGTGATTGAAATAGTAAATACTCTATGTATTGTCAGAGCTGACATAAAATTTACTGACCACGATTAAAATAACCACTATAACTGCCATCACATTTGTCAGCCTCCTTGCCAGTAATGGTCGTACTAATCGCGCGAATCACTGTGGTTTCGGTCACAATTATTACAGCCTCAGCTACTGCTATTTTGGCCGCAATTTTAGTTGATGTACTGGCAATGGCTGCCGTACCAACACTTGCTATAGTGAGCGTATCCATAACCCCACCGACAGCAGTCTCGCCCAATTTCCACAACGCTCTCTTACCATTTCCTTCACATATTGCTTCTACAGTTTCGTATCCACTAATAGCTGTACCAACTAAGGGTAAACATTTAATCCAATCTACCTAGCTCATTCAATCAATTTTTAATTACTTATAAAACACACCATTGATTCTACAGCATAATACTTACCATTTTATAAATTTACCAAATTGTTGAATATTTTAAACTGAATATGTTTTTCTAATATAAACGCAAATAAAATATAACCATTATATTAAATATTATGATCACTAATTGCTTGTTTACAGAGCAATTGCGTCAGTTATGGTAGTTATAATCATAATATGTTAAATTGACGTAACTAATATAAGCATAGTTGTGCAAAACAGACGCCAGTTTTTAATATCACATTCGAAGGTTGCATTCACTACAGTATGTACTGCATATAAGCAACACATGTAAGTCAGGTATTATAGTTTCTTTAATATATTATTATAATATCTTTAGCAACACTTTATATTTTTTAATTTTAAATATAACTTTTTAATGAAATTTATAACTAATTGTTTATTAATCCATTATTTAACTTACAATTTATAATTTAATTTATAATTATAATTTTCATAATCTATTAAAAAAAATTTATAAAACAGGTTAATATCGCTTATAATGAGTTTATTTGTTAGCTTGTTATATTTTTACATAATTATTCATTAATCAAAAATTATTTATAGTAATATGTATTAAGAATACCACCTTGGACACACCATATATATCATATTATGTAAACTAATTTATGCTATTATATGAGAAATTATTTTCTTTTTCATGTTTGATAAGATTACACTATGTTATGACTATATTGTAAAAGCAATACTAAATTATGTTAATGCTGTGAATAATAGTTAAATAAACACAAAATACATTTAACAACAAAATAAGTATTATATTTCATATATTTCATTGAATTTATTAAAAAAATTATCAGTAATTTCTGGCAAACAGTGAAACCGTTTAATGAATCATAAGCTTAATAATAAATAAATTACAAAAATAGAAATCTATTTTAAAAGTTATTTCGTTAAATAATAATAATAATTATTATCACAATTTATAAATAAATAAAATGGACCATGAAGAGGTTAATAAGAACCTGCGGCAGACAGATTGTACCACGGACAACATTACTGATACAAAATGCGATCATGTGCTCAGTAAATGCAACAGTTTGACCAACAATGAACCAGATCTGTTCGTCACTCCACACAATCAAATAGTAAATTACCTTTAAGTTGTAAATTATCTAAAATAACTTTTATTAATAAACATAAAATTCTAATTAAAAATAGTCTTTAAATCAATTGGAAACCGAAAATAATGTTAATACAAGTGACATAAGTTCAGTAACACCGTATCTGACCGCCCGATACGAGACCATTACCACCTCGCTCAAAACTCAATATAAACAAGTTTGTTTTTATTTATGATAATATGATTATAAGTTATAACAATATACTGTGCTACTATTTTTAAAACTATTTAAACTGCAGAAAATGAACGAGCTGTTCGCTGACCATGGCAAATTCTACGAACACGATCACCTGGACACATTGAACGACACTATAATCTACTCGTTAGTCAATGACTTAACTGAGACAGATGTGGGCTCAAATGTCGTGCCCATTGAGCCCTACAAACAGTCGTTGTACGCATACGTGAGGGACAAGTATCGGGGCTATAGTGAGATCAATCGTTTGCTGTGGATCACAACCATATTGAATAATTTGGACAAACAATACGAGCACGAGTTGAACGCCTGGATAGAGTCCGTGGCAACCGATGCCGACGACGAGCACAGGTATGTGGACGAGAGTCTACTCATCCGCACCCGTATTGTGTCGGAAAATAGCCTCATTTACAGCGAGCGTCTGGACCTCCAGGCGCTGAACGCCCGGTTTGACGTCACCCACGATCGCATACGCCGAGCGCTCGCCGACTCAAAGTACGGCCGGTACCGGGCTATCGATACTATTGTCGAGCGGGCCGAAAAGTTGTATCAGCGCGAGATGGACAGGGACCCCGAATACTGGCCGGGCATACGGCCCGACCGGTTGGACGAGATTAATGATGAGCTAATGATGGATGCGGTGACCCGGTTCAGTACCGACCATAGTCATATGTCTTTGGACACATACACCAAGTTTGTTCAAAATAAATTACGCCTGGCCTACAATACTATAATGAGCGCACCCACCGGTCCGGCTGTTGACCTTCATGTGAAAAGTGCAAACAGTAAACAAATAATTATTCAATTTATAATATTATATTTAAATTATATTCAACAAAAATTCACTTTATATTTATGTTAATTTAAAGTAATATTTACCTTGTCATAAAACTAAAAAGAACTATTTAGGTATAATTATTTAATATAGTTTTATTGATTAATTACAGTATATATGGCGGAAAGATCAATCGAGTTAACCACAAAAAAATATAGGGAAATATTTGACCTGGTATTGAAATTAAAATATTACACGCCCTCCGATTTGAAGTGCATTCACTCCATATTAAAGTTTGAATGCATTACAACTCTAAGAATATCGCTCCAATCAACTGACACTCTAAATGAGCTTGAACAATTTTGTATTATTGACTGCCAAGGGCAATTAAATAAAATTTATCGACAAATTCACATCGATTACATGGAAACAACTTTTGGCTCAAACTGTAATATTGAGGCAGATATTGCCGATAATTGGTTATACAGTCTCCCAAATGTCGGGTCGACTGCGGGCGACGGTATTGGCAGCGATGAAACATCCGTTGCGATTGATGAGGCGGCTGTCCGTGAGTTTCGCCAATTGGTGGCCGATATCGGGCGCCGACTCACAGACTGTCAGACAATTGCAACCAAAAAGCGTATACTTTATGCTAAACTCAAGGATTGCGACCAAATTGTGGCCACAGATGGACACCGAGTAGACGAACAGCGGTTGGAATTGCTTACAATAATCGACACGTTTAGGTTGAGAGACAAATTAATCATTAAATAATTTTGTTTTGACAATGATTAAAATATATCAGTATACACACATCAGTTGTAATATTCAATTAGCTATTTTTAACCAAGATTTACCTCTGTATTTATGAATAATGTGGTTTAAAGGATCGTTCAGCTACGCCCTATCCCCAAAAAATAAAATTAAATAACACATGATTGTTTTAACTTGAAATAATATTAAAACTTTTATAATTACGGTAAATCATTGTCATTTTAAAATTCAAGTATAAATGATATTTTGAAAATTATTGTATTTATTAAAATTTTCATAATTTATTATTATTGATAACTTTTTAATTACAAGTCAACTCGGTTAATCAAATTTATTTTGTAAAAATTTTTGTTACAAATTGCATTTAATTTAGAATTCCTTTTTAACATATTTTTAATATTTAATAATCAAGATTTAAAAAAAATTCTCTCTCTCTCTCTCTCTCTCTCTCCATGTATTTTAAATTATAGATAAATAAATTTTTATAACAATTAAAAATATTTGTTATGCACATAGAAACATAATAATAACATTTAAACATTCTTATCATATTAAAATTACAATTTTATTAAATTGACGATAATTAAAATTATCAAAGTTTGTAAACCGTATAGTAACTTGCTCAAACTGTAGATGGAGGGTAATACCATTATGATAACTACCAATAAAATACTACGTCCTTATGTAATACTATGTACAACATAATTTGCACCCTGACCATTTTTATAAATATTACAATGTAATACTGTATAACAAATACGATTATATTATATAATTTATATAATATCTTTATACTCACTGTCAATGCCATTATGTCAACAGTAAATAAACAAAAAGCTATATTCATAAATATTTTGCACAATTTATAACATATTTTGGAAATAAATTTTTAATTAATTTAATAATTAACAATTTTATATTTTCGACAATACAAAACTCCTTGGGTATGTAGACTAATTGGATTACATTGTAATATTTATAAAAATGGTCAGGGTGCAAATTATTTTGTTAATATTAAATTGTTTATCAGACATTAAATAAAGTAAAAATAAATTTATTTTGGTTTTAACTTATATAAATTATATTTAAATATTTAATTATTTATAAAATTAAAAAATAATATTGAACATTAAAAGTATATATTGTTTAAAGGTTTTAAATGCATTACATTATAGATATGATTATTTTAATAACAAAGTCCGTATTTTATAAATATTATGATAAAAACAAAATAACATATAATTAAAATTGTAGATACTACTTCGAATAGTCTCATTTTTTAATCCCTTGATTACATTTCATTTAGAGTGACATTAAAAACACATTCATATAAATAGCGACCAAAATAACGGCCGAAGAGATGGTAAAAGTGGATCAGGTTTTAGTCCTCGACCCCAAACAGGAGCTCCATTTCAAAGGTGTAAACCATTGAATGAATTTCATTTCATTTATGAGTCGTGTGTTTTGTCGTTATCAACGAATTGACGTTTAATTGAATGTTTTAATTGTAAAGTTATGTATGTTTTTGTGTGTTGTTTTGCGGCGACGATTAGGTCCGTTCACGGATGTGGTCACGGCTTACTTGAAGCTGACGAACCCGTCTGACCGTTGGGTGTGTTTCAACGTGAAGACAACTGCGTGGAAGCGGTACTGCGTCCGACCCAACAAAGGCCTTATCGAGCCGTCGGGCGACACAACGATCGCCGTTATGTTACAACCCGTAGACGCAGACAAATTGAACGACAAATACAAACACAAGTTTATGATTCAGACAGTGTTTGCGGCCGACGGCGACGTCAATCAGAGCGCATTAGTGAGCACTCAATACAAACGCTCATTAATTAATAGCTTTTTTTGTTTTATTGCGTAATTTTTAGTGGAAAGAAGCGAATCCGGAGACGATTATGGAGTCGAAGTTAAAGTGTGTGTTTCACGTAACGGGTGTTGACTCGACTGTGGCCATCAACTCTACGGCGCCGACCAATTCGCACCATAACAGTAATAATGCGGTAACATTTGAGACCATTCTTCTGGCCATTGCTTGCATTTGTGTCATGATTTCGAGACTTGTTTAGATGTTTAGTCATTTAACTTATTAATTTAGTGAATGGGCTTTAATTTTCATTTTTATAAACTACACATACATACACCTCACACGGCAACCCATTAAAATTTAATAATTGAACATTAATTACATAAATAATTAATTAATAGATAGAGATTTGACATTTGTTTAATAATCCCATCTGTGTTTAAGGTATGTGGGTTATCCGTGAACTTCCCTGTATTATTAAAGTCGGTTGGTTTATATGTCTAAAACATGATTGCATTGAATGAATTCAAATGTTAATAATGTGATGATTGACCGCATTTTGTATAGAGAATTGCTGAGGAAGTGGTGATCGAATCGGTGAACGATGTGAAGAAAATAATGGACGAGAATAAGCGGTTACGGCAAGAGTTGGTATCGATTCGGGCCGAGAATTTGCAGCTAAAAGAAGATAGACTGAAGCATAGGGTGGGCACCCCTATCATACAGTACCACATGAATCATATACTACGCGAGCTTGGTGCTTTTACATTGCACGATAATCCAACTAATATAGTAACTCAGCCATCAGTTCCCATACAACCGATCGAAGGCAGTGCTGCCGACGACGAGAAAAGCTTTGAGACACCGGTAGACATACACGAGGAGTCTGTCCGTGAGTTTCGCAAATTGGTGGCCGATATCGGGCGCCGACTCACAGACTGTCAGACAATTGCAACCAAAAAGCATAAACTTTGGGCAAAACTCGGGGAATGCGAACAAATTGTGGCCACAGATGGACAACGAGTAGACGTACAGCGGACAGAATTGCTTAATATGATTGATAAGTTTAAATTGCGAGATCAACTATTAAATGAATAATATGTTATGGATCAGGTTATCCATATAATTTATATTGTCGTAATCTAATTATAAGTTTGTAATTTTGTGTTTAGGTCTGAATCGCTCACTAATTTCATCTAAAAGACGGCCAATTTTACAAACAAATACATCATTAATACTAAAACAAATTAACTAAAATATTTTTAATATAATATTTTCCTTTAAAATTGATTATTATTTAAAGTAATAATTTATTTTCTCGAAGTGGTCGAGTCTAGTGCTTTGGACGGTTATAACAGCGTTGGGACACCGGTTGCACTCGTGAAGTGCATATTAATGAAGGTCGATTTTAAAATAACACAATTATGTTTTTGTATTAACTGTTTTATTATGGTTTAAATAATTTTTCATTTGTTTTATTGATTAATTCTTGAGATAAGTTGTATTGAATCTCAAATTTTTAGCATTTAATTAAAACATGTATGTAATTGTATATGGTTAAAGATTTAAATATGTATTGAAATACAAAAAAGGACTTATTTGTAACAAATATTATTATGCTAATAATTAAATAAATAAATTCAATCATACCAATAATTGCTTGGTAACACTTAATTAAAACAAGTATCAATTATGCTTATACAATACATATTATATTATACAATGTATATTAAGTTGGATAAAGAATGATGATAATGATATTATTTTTATACTGCAATGCATAATTTATACAATAAAAATAGCATTAAAATAAAACATTTGTACATGGCAATAATAAATTGACACACCATTAAGGATGGGGGCAATAATACATATGTATAATACATGTGTATTATTCCATGTATTATTCATGTATTATACATGACAAAATTTGCCATACATACAACATGGCGTCAAATATTGACATTATTTGCTAAAAATAGACAAAATTTGCAAAAACATATGTTATTTTATAAATTAATTTTTAAATTATAAAAAAATAAATCATTTTTAAAAAAAATAATGGTGCAAAAGCAATTATATCTACGAAAATATCCATTCTTTTAGTATAGAGATAAGATCATAGATTAACATTGCCCATAGGTTAGCATTAGCTTCTATTCTTAAGCANTATCTACGAAAATATCCATTCTTTTAGTATAGAGATAAGATCATAGATTAACATTGCCCATAGGTTAGCATTAGCTTCTATTCTTAAGCATTGTATGTAATAATACACGAATAATACATGATATACATGTAATAATACATGAATAATACATGGCAAAAATTTTTTCATGTATTATCCCATCCCTACACACCATATATATTTTGTAAACTAATCCTGCTACAGTATAAATATGAGAAATTATTTCCTTTTTTATGTTTGATAAGATTACAGTATATTATGACTATATTGTAAAAGCAATACTAAATTATGTTAATGCTGTGAATATTAGTTAAATAAATACAAAATACATTTAACAACAACATAAGTACATGTATTATATTTCATTGAAATTATTTTTAAAAATTATCAGTAATTTCTGGCAAACAGTGAAATTGTTGAATAAATCATAAGCTTAATAAATAATTAATAAAAAATAGAAATTTATTTTAAAAGTAAATTTGTTATATAATAATTATAATCACAAATTATAAATAAATAAAATGGATCATGAAGAGTGTAATGAGAACCTGGGTCAGAGGGATTGTACCACGGACAACATTACTCATATCAAATGCGATCATATGCTCAGTGAATGCAACAGTTTGACCAACAATGAACCTGATCTGTTTGCCACTCTACATAATCAAATAGTAAATTATCTTTAAGTTGTAAATTATTTTAAATAACTTTAATTAATAAACATAAAATTTTAACTAAAAATAGCATTTAAATCAATTGGAAACCGAAAATAATGTTAATACAAGTGACACGAGTTCAGTAACGCAGGAGTTAACCGCCGGATACGAGACCATTACCACCTCGCTCAAAACTCAATATAACCAAGTTTGTTTTTAATAAAAATTATAATATGATTATAAGTTATAACAATATACAGTATACTTGTAATACTACTTTAAAAATTATTTAAACTGCAGAAAATGAACGAGCTGTTCGCTGACCATGGCAAATTCTACGAACACGATCACCTGGACACATTGAACGACACTATAATCTACTCGTTAGTCAATGAATTAGCTGAGACAGACGTGGGCTCGGATGCCGTGCCCATTGAGCCCTACAGACAGGCGTTGGACACATACGTGAGGGACAAGTATCGGGGCTATAGTGAGATCAACCGTTTGCTGTGGATTACAACCATATTGAATAATTTGGACAAACAATACGAACACGAGTTGAACGCCTGGATAGAGTCCGTGGGAACCGATGCCGACGACGAGCACCGGTATGTGGACGAGAGTCGACTCATTCGCACCCGTATTGTGTCGGAAAATAGCCTCATTTACGGCGAGCGTTTGGACCTCCAGGCGCTGAACGCCCGGTTTGACGCCACCCACGACCGCATACGCCGAGCGCTCGTCGAGTCACCGTCCGGCCGGCACCGGGCTATCGATACTATTGTCGAGCGGGCCATACAGTTGTATAAGCGAGAGATGGACAGGGATTCCGAATACTGGCCGGGCATACGGCCCGACCGGTTGGACGAGATTAATGATGAGCTAATGATGGAGGCGGTGACCCGGTTCAGTACCGACCATAGTCATATGTCTTTGGACACATACACCGGCTTGGTTCGCAATAAATTACAACTGGCCTACGATACTGTAATGAGCGCCCCCTCCGGTCCGGCTGTTGACCTTCATGTGAAAAGCGCAAACAGTATGTAAATAATTATTCAATTTATATTTACAAAAAAATCCACTTCATGTTCATCACAAACTTATTTAGAAAACATTTACTGTACATATTTAATTAATTGCATTAGCTTAATTTTAAGTATAATTATTAAATATAATATTATTGATTAATTATAGTATATTTGGCGGAAAGAGTAATCGAGTTAACCACGAAGAAATATCGGGAAATATTTGACCTGGTATTGAAATTTAAATATTACACGCCCTCCGATTTGATGTCCATTCACTCCATATTAAAGTTTGAATGCATTACAACTCTAAGAAAATCGTTCCCATCAACTGACAATCTAAATGAGCTTGAACAATTTTGTATTATTGACTGTCAAGGGCAATTAAATATAATTTATAAACAAATTTACATCGATTACATGGAAAGAACTTTTGGCATAAACTTAAACTTTAATATTGAGGCAAATATTGTCGATAATTGGTTACACAGTATCCCAAATGTTGAGTCCGCTTTGGCCGACGGCATAGGCATCGATGAAACACCCGTTACGATCAATGAGGAGTCTGTCCGTGAGTTTCTCCAATTGGTGGCCGATATCGGGCGCCGACTCACAGACTGTCAGACAATTGCAACCAAAAAGCGTATACTTTATGCAAAACTCAAGGATTGCGACCAAATTGTGGCCACAGATGGACACCGAGTAGACGAACAGCGGTTAGAGTTGTTTAAAATGATCGACACTTTTAGGTTGAGAGACAAACTAATCATTGAATAATTGTGTGATGATCATGTCTAAAATATATCAATATAACATTCAATTTGCTATTTTTCGTTTAAATCATCAATTTAATTTTTAAAATAAAATATGATAACACATTAGTGTTTTAAGTTGAAATAATATTAAAACTTTTATTATTACTTTTAGATCATTGTCATTTTAAAATATAAATTTTATTTTAATAATTATTGTTTTTATTAAAATTTTAATTTTAATAATTCATTATTACGGACAACAACTAATTAATTACAATACAACTCAATTAATATAATTAATTTATTTTTTACAAATTTTTACAAATTGTATTGAATTTAAAATTGTTTTTCTCATAGTTATAAAAAATAATTTTAACTTTTAAAAAGTATTTCTCTCTCTCTCTCTCTCTCTCTCTCTCTCTCTCCATGTGTTTTAAATTACGGATAAATAATAAATAAATTTTTATAATAATTCATGGTTAAACACAATAATTTTTAACATTTGAACTTTCTTATTAAAACTAAAGCTTATTAAAACTAAATTATAGCTCGACTGCTTCAGCTCAGTTGGTTTATTTCATGGAAATAGAGCTAAGCATTGCACAGATCGAGTTACGGACTGAGAGAGAGAAATACTTTTTAAAAGTTAAAATTATTTTTTATAACTATGAGAAAAACAATTTTAAAT
>CAJPIZ010000938.1:0-19599 GCA_905368565.1 Medioppia subpectinata | reverse complement strand
ATCAACAAAAATATTTTGTACTGAAAATTTAATAACTATTGTAATGCTTTTTTGTTAACGCCCTAATTATCTTACCTTTAGTATATATACCACACCATATCATTTGTAAAATTCAATAAGTTTTTAATGCAAATAAAGTTTACTTTAAAGTAAAAAGTGTTTTCACTTATTCAATGAAGTGCTTATTATAATGTTGTGACATAAGTGGTCAGTAAGTTAGGGCCGACTGGCGTAACCTATCGGACATGGCGTAACCCATCGGACTGGCGTGACCTATCGGACATGGCGTAACCTATCGGGCATTGACACGTGATACCCGGATCGCATTGACGTAATACACGGACACCGTAGACGTGATAACTGGATCGCATTGACGTAAGACCTAGACAGCATAGAAGTGATATCCGGATCGCATTGATGTAATACATGGACAGCATAGAAGTGATACCCGGATCGTATAGACGTAAAACCCGAACACTTCAAAACACAACAAACAAATAGTGAGCGCATTATTCCCTTTACAAATACTATAGTAATGTGTATGTAATGGCGTGAAGTAAACGCCATCTATGTAGTTAACAATCAGTATGAACCTAGTATTAAATAGGGAATACAAAGACTCCCTCTCTAGGAAACTCCCATAGAGTTATCAAATGTATGCGTACTCTCACTGCGCACACTCACATGTTAGCCCCTTATGTATACATGTGTGTTGCTGGACTTCACACATAGCGTAGGCTCTGACGTAAGACACTAACTCTCGGAAACTCCCATAGAGTAGTCACATGTGTATGCACTCTCAATGCACACACTTCCATGTTAGCACCTTATGTTTACATGTTTGTTGTTGAACTTCACACATAGCGTAGGCTCTAGCGTAATACTACCGCTCTCGGAAACTCCGTATAGATAATTCAAGTGAATGAGTATTTTACATAATGGTTCCACCGCTCGGGAACTACATTACAAATATAGTCGTATATGTTTACTAATAAATAAAACAGATCGGGCAATCGCCCATAACAACCACTAACATATTTGACTAACAAGTGTAACAAATGAGATCGAAGTGAGCAGTTGTGAGATGAGAGGCCCGGTAAGACCTCCTCTCACGACATAGTTATGTGGAGTGTAGCTCGGGTAAGGGCTCACCACACAACAATATAATAATTAACAATCTCGTCAAAAAATAATCTACCATGAAGTGAATAACAATATTTTTATTATATACAACATAAATCAATAATCATAGCATTCCGCATAAAATATCATACAAATAAACTAAATACATGAATTAATTTAAGTACTTTTTAGCAACAATTTAGCTATGAATAATGTAATTTATAAGATATTTATTTAAATTAATGAAAAATGCAAATGCACAATTTATAAATATATATTGTTATAATATAATTCTAATTATATCATATATAATATCAGATATTATAAACATGGTAATGATTTTCTACGTGTAAATAATATTGGCAATTTATTTTGGTTTACAGTTGTGTTTTGTAAAAGAAATTGAAATTTTTGCTTATTATTATTGAGATTAATCATAAAAATTCTAATTAAATATTTTTGATATATTAGACGTAAAATATTGCTAAACATCATAACAGAGAAACCAAACCATAAGCCCAGAAGACTACCCATAAAACACAGGTACTCTTCGACTGACATTTTCTGTGATATAGTGTATATCACTTCCGGTTCCGACGGAAATTTAATATATATATAATATTTGTTTCCGATGGATTTGACAATATCTTGATAAAAGCTAAGCGTATAGTAGTGTTGAATGCACTCAACTCTATCACTACACCGATGCTCAAATTTACTATCAATACTAATGTTGTATTCAAACAACAACTGTTTATTATAATTTAAAACACCATCATCGATTTTATAGTATAAATTGTTTGCGGGCATTCCACGCATGTTATCATTATACATTTTTAACTTGCATTCCGCAACACAATGTTCCATTGATTGATCATGTTTAAAACATGGCTTATTATTTCCGTAATTAATATTCATGGTAGTTTTTCTAAATAATACATTACTTATATAACTTATATACTTATATAACGCATGTCAATCTCAATAGTATTTTTTCGGTTTGCTTGGTGAATTTTATCATAATTGTCATGTAATAGTATATATAATTTATTTGAATATTTAAATAATGTTGTTCGTTGAACCATTAATTCAACATAATAGTTAATGTTACTATTATCAATTGCTTTGAAATTCTTCCGTTTATTAGACTTAAACCATTGTGAAAATAATGTAAAACAATAATTGTATTTATCGATGGACGTAATATATTGACTAACATGTTTACATTCAGGTTGATTTTCATTGTAGAGTGTCGTACAAAAAAATACATCATCCGGTGATTTCAATGCTTGGAATTGCCCAGCAATTGACATACTTTCAAAGTCTTTCAAATATTGTTTTTTAACCGTTTTGTTTGACCACTTTTTGGTGATGTTATCACGTATTAGTTCTAATTTATTAAAACATATGGTAATCGCCGGCACCTGTAGTATGGATTGCGAGTCAAACCTGACATTAGTTGTGGTTTCGTATGAAAAGTATAATAAACTTATTTTATTAGCTAACATTGAACATTTATGTCACATAGTGCACATAGTATAATTATGTCCAAAACTTACATGTATGCCTGCAATAGTAAGTTTTATTAAACCATGCACTATTTGACTATTTTAGTGTAGATTTTGAGTATATATACGGCTCAATCAATTTTTAAAAAATCACAATTACTTGTAATACAATTATTGTTATTATAACAAATCTAACCATGTTTAAGTTTATATTTATTACATTTTTAATATGCATTGTGGTATCGGGAGATGTTGCACATCATAAATGTAGTAAGTATTCAATAAATATTTGGCAGTTATTATAGCCATATGCTTTATATTGTAATTACTATTGATTTTAATAAAAATAATTTTAATTTAATAAATATTCTAGCTACTAACCCAGCTGGTTCATGTACCCGTTTCTCAATCTCTGGCTGTCAGACCGATCAACCCTGTAATGTAAGCCGTGGCATGCCTTTAGAAATTGAGTTTGATTTTATATCAGGTATAGTTATTAAATAAAATTATGCTAAATCACAATAATAATTATTCTCTCTCTCTCTCTCTCTTTCTCTCTCTCTCTCTCATTAATCCAATTAAATAATTAAACAGATTTCTACGCAATTAGCCCTAAATTTATTATGACAGCTGATTTAGACATAGATGGCAAGCATTACAGCGTCGAATTAAATGACAAATTGACCAACTTTAAATCCAATGGCTGTACCCATACCAAGTGTCCCGTTGATGTTGGTTGGTTACAAACATTTCATTCAATCCAAACCATACCAATAGATTTTTATCCCGGATTCAAAAGCATTGATTTTGGTTTTCGTTTACAAAATTACCCAGATTATTTGTTTTGCATAATGATAAATGTTAATCTGGTAGATCAATAAATTCATTTTGATTGACCTTATTAATATTCAATATTTAATTTGACCTAATAAAATGTTAGTATTAAAATTTATTATTATATAGTCGGTCAAAAATAATTTAAAGTCATATTAGAAATAAATGTAAATTAAATTTGATATTTTGAATTAAGCAAAAATATAATTTAACATACCGTGTACGATATTACAGTAAAAGTAACAATTATTATTTTACAATAATTACTATTTTTGGCAAATATTAAAAGTATGTCATATATAAATTTAATATTAAATTTTAAAACAAATAATAACAATAATTAATTTTAGAATTGCGATGAAAAAACATCAAGATAACATAGTATTAAATAAATAAATACAATAAATACATTATTGCTTGTTTATTTATTTTCTGTAGAAAAATAATTTTACAACTAATAAAAACAAGTGATGGAACCGATAACCACAAAATTCAATAAGAAACAGACAGTGATGGAAATAAAAACTAAAAAATTCGTTAAGATTGTTATATTTACCTTTAAAAAATTTTTGATTAATATAAACTAACTATTGTCATGTATGTTACCACAGATAATAATTTAAAATTGCTATTATTGATCTATACAAATGCAACATAATTTAAACAATCTATTCTAATAATTGATAAATCATATCTGCGTTACACACATTTATACATTTTTAACCTGTTTTCTGATATGAATAATGTGGTTTATAGGATCGATCTGTTTTGCACCATGATAAATGTGAATCTGGTGAATTGATAAATTTTACTTTTTTATTTCAATCATTAATATGGAATATTTAATTTGTTTTAATAAAATTTCAGCATTCAATTTTATTATCAATATTTAACTTTAAATAAATAATAAATAAAAGATTCAATTTTAATATTTCAATAATACAAAGTTGTGACGATCCGTACAAATACACGTTTGGATCGGCAGATCATAAGATCCGTCACAAATGTCTAATTAAAATATTTTACTTATATCACTTTATCTGTCTATGTAAATCATAAATTATTTTGTTGTAAGGATTAATTTAACTTGGCACATCTTCTAAGAAAGGTTACACTTTTATTTTTATATGTTAAAATATAACTCTAATACAGTATAATTGCATAGTCATTATCTATACGAGAGTTAATCGTTCATCGTATGTACTTGCGTTCATAAGGAATAATGGAACATTTTATCTTTGAATTGTACTTTCTTATAGTTATAACGCTATTAGGTATATAATATTGTATAATATAATAAATCATATACAATATAGTGATATACTTTTTATAAATCACCTAAGTGAACTAAAGTTTATATGAGAGAAGTAAACATTTCTAGTGCAGTAGTTCATATTATCTTACAATTACATGTTAAATACTTATTCTTTTTGTATAAATACAGTTTAGACTTTTTATAGAATTGTAGTAATATAATTAAATGTAATTTGTTATAAAACCAAGTAAATATTATAATATATAACTACAAAATGAATACAAAACTCTGTTTGTCCATGGTCATCGTAGAACTTAGTTGTATTACAGCTCAGGTAAAATTTAATTTATCCAGATAAACCCGCATTGTAAATTAATGCGACATAAATTTAATTATTTAACAAAAATATAACATTTTATCTAATTCACCATCTATATAGATAATTCCATATGTAAAAGTACAAGTATATTACTCGCCGTTTAGTAAAACAGCCGCAGATTTTATAGTGTTAAATACAAAGGGAAACGCCAAAGGTTTATGGGATTTAATGGAGCCTAAGTATAGCCATGTCGATGATTATAAACTTGAGGTGGACTATATACCATGGGGTAGAGCGACCAGAGTGCAACAACCGGATGGACAGTATGTCTACAACTGTCCCAATGGCGATACCGACTGTGTCGGCACTAGACTACATGTATGTACCAAAATATTTCATTAAAATAATTAAAATAAATGTATTTATAGTAAAGTATTTAAAAATTATTTATTATTTACATTAATTTTAAACTAGGCCTGTATAGCCCGTAATCATGTGGTCACGGCGCAGAATCACCATAATTGTTTTATGATACTGTGCACGCTGACTCAAGCTGATTTCAAGTTGACGCCCACTAAGAGTACACTTTATTGCGCCAAGGTAGTTAATGATCGACCCGAAAATGGCACTGCGCTTGCGCTGTGCGCACAACCTGACAGCGCAAATGGGAATCATTATTTGGACGAAACACTAGCAGTGACTGACGCCCTCTATCCACCATTTGAACAATACGGTACAGTATTATAATTATTTAATTTATATTACTAAACATTATAGTTTATATTATTTTATTTTAGATTCCGATACACTAGTAGTAATAAATGGCAAACGCAATACCATTGCATTGACTAATTTGCGCAAGCAAGTTTGTTTGGCATTCAAGGTAGTTATTACAACAAAACATTTAATATTGTAATACATACTAAATTTTTGTTAATTTTTAAATATTTTTGTGAAATATAGACTCAAGGTTTCAGCCCTAAAGAATGCACATAATATGCATAATAAACCCAATTTCGACAACTTATTATACTAATTATTTATGATCAATTATTGTGTAAAATAATTTTCATTTTTAATTATAAAATTAATAAAATAAATAAATATTTAATTTGATATTATTTAAATATTTATAAGATTTAAAATGTTGCATAGTTTATATGTTTAACAATTGTAAATGACATTGTTAATTTGTTTCAAATACAAATCTAAAAGTACATCTAACATAGCATTGGATTATGAATAATAACTAATAATGCATTAACTTTTTGATACATCATCTGCAAAAAAATTAGATCAATCGCATTTGTTATAAATTTTATCACACAATCACATTTGTAATCCCATGTTAATTTATCATAGACGGGGGCCGAACGATCTTATAAACCACATTATTCATATCAAAATAGTGGTTAAAAATTTTAGACAATATACAATATTATATATTAATAATATACCATCAAACGTATTAAATAATCTGTAAACAAAATAAAGTTTTAATTATAATTTCAATTTATAACCGGGAGGGTAAGGGAAGCCAATTGATCATGTTAAATAAAACATAAAAGATAATAATAATTATCAAGAGATCTTATTATATTTACTTATCATTGTTTGCATTGTTAAATCATTTTGATTAAATTTTAGTTGTTACGAACGTTTCTACCAACAAAACATTTATTATTATTATAACAAAACATATATTTATTAAAAGTTATCAAAAATAAAATTTATAAAATATAACAATTTAATTATTAATTCCTAACCATGATTAAGCTAACATATAAATTACTGTTAAACATAATCTTATACGTGATATGTTTGATGGGATGTGTGTATCAAACGTATAAAATAAGTGAATTATACTTTTCATACGAAACCACAACTAATGTCATATACGGATCGGAAACTGAGTTTCACTTACCGGCCATTACTATATGCTTTCGCAAAGAAGTTATTTTACAATGGGCTTATAATTCTACCAAGTTAAATAATAGTATTATAACTACCTTCTCGATTGGCAAACAATATGATATTTTATCTCAATATTTTGATAAAATAGTTGGATGTAAAGTGAATAATGGATTTTATAATATAACGGAATATCATATCGGCAATTGTAAAATTGAAACCGATTACAGGGTGTCCATAAATGATTACTTTTATTGTATCACACTTTTCACACAACTTGCTAATGAAAGTGATATTAAGTATTTGATGCGCTCGGATCTAAATGTTGGTATAGCCAAAAATCACCTTATTACATTTATCATACGCGATCGTACAATGATGTACAATAATTACATCTCAATAATGTTACACTCGCGCAGAGAGCGTGTCTATCATCCCTACGTTAGCAATTCGATTCAGCTAAACTTACATGATCATAATTTGGGGATAGTAAAATATAAAGAGACTGTGACGCAAAATATAATCAAAAGCAACATGGTCAATTGTCTTCATAGAAAAACATGGGGACAATGCGTTAGCGAGTGTGAAATACATAAATTTATGACAACAAAGTCCCTTTTAAATGGCTATTATTTAACATACGATGTACATAATTACACCCTGTATTTTGCCAACGATAGTAAAGATTATATCAATACATTTAATAATTATTGTGTCCGTGAATGCGCTAATCGACCCATAAATTGTGTTCAACACTATTATACAACATCTGTATTCAAGTCCACTCATAAACTAATTGAAAATAATTATTTCTTGATATTTGATTATCCTGATCATCCTACTTTATATTATAATTTATGCCTCAAAATGTACGTGGAAGAATATCTATGCCTTGTTGCCAGTATATTAGGCCTTTGGTTTGGATTTAATATTATTATATTCGGTCAGATATGTAGTGAAATGTTTTATAAGCTTGTTTCTATTTGCTTGATTAATACTAAAAATTATTTAATTTATTTAACCAACCAATATAATTGCAATAATATTAATTGTATAATTTTTAATAGGAATAAGATATTTACAAATACCATTAATCTTAATGTTAATAGTTTATCAAATGTATCTTAAGTTAGTGCATAATTATAAAGATATAAATCTTTATATTGATATACAATTTTTAATTTCATTATGATTAATATAAAATAATTTATTTTATTTAACCATCTTGTGCTATTTACAACAATCAATCAAAATCACAATAGAGTTTATAACATCACAGTTTATAAAATTATAACATTAATATTTATTGTAAAGCTTTATATAACATATTATTAAAAATATCTCTAGTATGTAAAAAATCGTTATAATAACTATTACAATACACATCATTTCGATAACAATTTTATAATAGTAAAATATTTATAGATATCAAGTTTTAATAGTAACTTGTATGATCGGTACCTTATATGTTTTTTATCATCAACACTAATAAACAATATTTGTTCATTTATACAAACATAACATTAAATATATAGTTGACATTATTGATTTTCTTAATTATCAAATGTAAGTTATATACTTTATTCTACAAAATCATTATTTCTACAGACAACATGTTGTGTAATTAAGTCTAGTTTAATATTTATTAATAATTTTATATAATAATATATTTTTTGATTTAAAAGTAATGACATTAATATTAAATTTATATTAATTATATGATAACTTATAATCATCAATAATATTATATTTTAGCATTATACTACTGACATGTTTTAATAAACTCTCATAAACTCTACAATGTCTGAAATGTTGCTATCGTTCTGCAATCCAATAGAATATATTGAATCACATAAAATAGGTTTGTATCATAAATTCGTCAATAATATCAACATGACCACAATTGATTGTCAGTCATACATGGTTAATCGGCAACTGCCACAACCCTGTATGCCATCTGCATTTACCATGATGATTTTTAAAGACGAGGTTTGTTATTTTACCAAATTGATAATTAAAATAATTAACATTTATATTACCAATATAACTTATTTGAAATTAGAAAAAGTACCTTGACGCTGGTAACGGCATTGCTTATGTATTCACAGCGAGTGTCAATATATTACTAGATGTTGGTAAACACGCAAATCGCAGGCATGTATTTTGATTAAAATTTAATTTAATTAAAATTCTGTAATTTATTACATTTAATTATTTTGTTGTAATAATATTACTTCAATCAGATTTGTAACTTCATTGAAATATAGATTATTTTATCATTTCTAGTTAAAATTATTATAATTTATAACTGATTATTAAAATAATTAAAATATTGTAATGCAATGTTCATGTGCATATTTACAGCATTCATCTATTTTTATTTGATTGTTCATACAATGACTTATCAACGCATAATATATCGTGGTATCCGATGGTCAGGAATGGCTATATAACAGCGTTGGCCGATAGTTATAATGATTATATATGGTATACGCAACAACAATCGCTCAATTGTAACTGGCCAACAACTGTCCGACACATGGTCAATTATATTAGCGGTGATTCATTACTACCCTATCCGCCAATGACTGATATATGGCGAGTGTTTTCAGTGAACGTATGGCTAACAATATTGACGGCGTTTATCGTAATGATAACGATTGGCAGTTTGCATGACAAAATTATCCGAAAGGGTGACCACATGTCATTTTTTCGTAACGCATGGATTTTTATGAAAGCGTCGATGCTAATCGGCGAACGCACACTTGGCCACTCTAATTGGCTGTACATCCTATGGCTTATATCAATCATGCCGTTGGCGTATATTATGCAAAACGATTTGACCGCTCAGATGACCAACAGGTAAAGTTGCCTTATAATTATAGGGTGGCCATTAATATCAATATAAAGTTATGTATAATTCATTGATTGGATTCCAATTATTCTAAATAATATTAAGACCTGTCAAACACATGAACAATATCGACGACTTGGTCGCTGACAATCGGTATAACATATACGTCGATACACTAGTGAACGAGTTGGCCAACGCCAGCGCCACCGACACCCTTTACGATCGTACGTTTGTACGCAAGTTGCGAACAATTGTGAAACGCGCCCACTTATTATTTTTAATGGACCTTGTTGAACCATTTAAGACAAAGGGCGTTTACGAGGCATTTAAAAACATGGTACTAATATTCACAGGCTTCAATTTGGCACGTGCTATAGAATGGGGCAACCGAATAGTTACTCTACACTTGGCTGAGCCTAATGTGCTCGCTCTACTGTCAACGTTGTGCTATGGGCCACAATTATACGCTTATGTTGACCAGGTGGATTTAATGTGAGTACAATAATTAGGCTATTTAATATTTTAATTTTTGCATTCTATAATTACTTTATATAAAGTGTATAATAATAATAATATTATATTATATTATAGTATACAGCGATATATTGAGTATTCTTTTATACCTTATTGGGAAAATCAATTAACTGAATACGGAATGGCAATATTTTTCCAGCTTATTGTTTCAATGGACATATTGGACGGGCATAAAATAAGTGAATATTATGGAATAGAATCTAACCACGCACAATATTATGAAATTATAAGTATCAACCTATGTAAAACACTGTATAAATTTATTGGGCATTGTTACATGTTTGCCGTATGCGTACTCGCAGTTGAATTTACAGTCAAGAGAATAAATCCTAATTATAATTTCTAATTAATTACTATTTAATTATTTTAATTACATTAATATTTCTACCAACATAAAAATTAAAAAATTGCAGTAAATACAATTATTACATTAATTGCTTAATTGTGTTATTCAAATAATATAAAGTAATACAAAATAAAATAAAAAATTTGATTAATTCACATCATGACAGTTACTAATATAATTTAATATTATATTAATATAAGTTAAAAAACAACACCAAAATTGTATAATAATTACATTTATTTAGCTTTATTAAAAAATAATGTTATTTTTGTCTAACTAAACTTTGCGTTATTATAAACCAACCAAGTTTTCAGATTTATTAAATAATTAATCTACATTGTATTAGCTATTGTATAATCTAGATGACATTTATTTTGAACTTTTTATTAAACTAAAATCTACTTGAAATTACTGGGAAGTGTGCAACAATAAACTTACGTATATAGAAAACTGAGAAAATTACGTTTTGCTAATAGTGTAATATTTTAAATCAATTCTTGGCAGATAAACATTAACTTATATACATTTACTTATAAGATAACAAAGTGTAATTTATAGTATATAAAGACCTCAATTTAACGTTAAATAAATTGTCATTCCAGCATAGATTCAATTAGTAATCTAACGAGCAATTAAAACAATTAATAATTAAACCGAAAATGATTAATCAACGTGAGTTAATTTCTTAAAAATTTAACTAATTAAATTAATTTATCAAATTAACTTTATTTTTAACACATACAGTGAATCTGTTGGCATTGTTCGCATTGGTAAACATTATCATATGCACCAAAGTGGACAAATGTCCCGAAGTAACTATACAATCACCATGCTCCATGGCATTAGTATCTGAACGCTGTAGTATATGGTGCGAAGGGAATGTTAATTTGACGGCCATTTTTGGTGACCTAAGTCGCAAACTACCGGCGGATAAAAAACAATTTTATACATTAAATTTTTATGACCTCTCCATCGATGAACTGCCGGCCAATGTATTTGGTGGCCTACAATTTGAGCAGATCTATATACAGGGCTCGACAGCATTGACACGTGTGCATCGACTGGCGTTCAACGGCACCGACACCTATTCTACTAAGTTATATATAGTTGGGTCGCCGCTAACTGATACCATGGACAAAGACTGGGACCTATTTGGGGCCATTCACAAATTACGTGCGTTAAAATCCCTATCTATAGAAAATAGTTCCATTGCAATGGTTCCAACCCAAGCCGTATCTGGACATCAAAATTTAAGTGAAGTCTACATTATATGGAATCCGCGACTTAAGTCAATAGCCGCGCATGCGTTCGACGAATTGCCCGCATTAAAGCAATTATTCTTATCGAACAACGCTATCCAATCAGTGGGTGGCCACGCCTTCGCTGTCGCTGGTAACCATAGCGACGACCAATTGGTGCAAATATATTTGGATTCTAATTCGCTGACCTCTGACTCGTTCGGTGTCGGAGCGTTCAATTCAATTAATTCTTTGGTCGAATTAGCCCTCTCTTACAATAGTGTCGATCATTTAGATCGAGTAATATTCGAACCAATGTTGAATGAATATAATATGAGCATGATCTTTGATGATCAGATTGATTGCGCCGACACTCGTAATCAATGGGTTAAAAATTACCCAACTGCATGGAAAGAATTAAAATGTCCTAAATAATAAATGCTGATAATTTAAAATGTCCAATTTGTGAAATAGGATAAATTATAAATTACTCTATTTATTTTAATAAATTTTATTTAATTAAATGTTGTTAATTTTATAACATTAATGATTGAAGTTTGATTTTGTTTTACTTGTCTAACATTTAATAATCTTTGTAAATAAAATTTATAATTATAACTTAACATTTATAATTATAATTAAAGATTGTGTGAAAAATATATTTTGATTTTAGAGAGTGATAAGTCATTAGTGCTAATGTCTAATTGTACTTAATATGTTACTGTGTAGTATGAATGTAACAGCTGTATCTATAAATGTAACAGATGTATTAAAAAAATGTAACCGTTATTTTTAAATTTTATTCATTTAAATCTAATAATAATCCGAGTAGTTCATATTTGATATATCTTTTAAATGTAATGAATTAGATAAAATTTACATAGTATACAATAATGATCCATATGTATAGTTTATTTGTGTTAAAAGATCATTAAATTTAAATGGCTGAAAAACATAAAATTTTTAAATATTCTCTAAAATATAATTTTTATTATAAGAGTGGCTAAAGGTTGAAATGGAGATAACAAAGTACTTAATAAAAAATGTAATTTATTTTCTAAGAATTAAATTAATCTATTGATTGATTTTAATGAAATAAGTAACTTATGTACTATATTATCTGTACTAGATACAAAATATTTTATTTTTCTTAATAAAAATAAAATAATTCTTATGGTGCAATTCTTTATTTTTCATATTAAACTTGTACTATTTTAATCTTAAAACATAAATTTTCAAAATTAATTGGAAATTTCAGCACATAAGTTGATAAGTTTTTAAAAAGTATTTAAGGCGAGTACTTTTATACTAATTTAAACATTTAGGAGCAATTAATTACAACAATCAGTTGTCTATTTGTATCAATAATTTAAACTACATTAATATTATCATGAGTGAGTAATATAATAAATCAAATAAAAATAATTATATAATTATGTTAAAATGTTTAAAATTTAATCTAGATTAGCAGCAACTATACCCGTTAGCGGTGGCTATCACATTAATTATTATAGCAACAACCTCGCTGTCAGCCAACGCAGAATGCTCAGCACAGGAGAAATACAGCCCCTGTACGTGCGTTGACCATGGTCATGGGAGTACAGGTCGGGAGATAATTTGTACCAATATAAACGAGCCTATTGGGCCAATGTTTAAGCGCATGGGCAATTTGCTGGGCAACGACACGTTATACCACATGATGACCATTATAAACAATAACGACGTGGTAGAATTGCCAGCTAACGTATTTGGCAAGTTAAAATTTGAGGCACTAAAAATCAACGAAACTAAAATAAGCTGAATTCACCGTGACGCGTTGGCGAGTACCGAGCTCATTTATATATTAATAAATAACACACCTATTGTCGACTCAGCCGAGCCCGGGTACAACCTGTTTGAGGCGATTAGGGCGACGACCACGCTGATTTCCATCCAGATTTATGGTAGTAATTTGACCAAGGTACCACGTGACGCTTTTAGATCCCATCCAAATATAGTTAATATAGATATGGCTAATAATCCAATCGCCGCTATAGAGCCACACGCGTTCGACAACACAACCATGTTACAATATATGGTGTTTAGTAATGATCATCTGGCAACGCTACCAGCCGACGCATTTAATGTTGGTGAAGAAAAATACCGTGAAATTGAAGTACACTTGGAGGGTAATAATTTGAACAAGGTCAATCTAACCGGTGCCACATTTGCCCACATTAATGGTTACGTTAATCTATATCTCTATAATAATGGCTTTCAATACCTGAATGAGACTGTATTCACAGCATTCCTATTGAGTAAACCTCATAATAAAATATATTCAGACACCGATTGCAAACATAAAGGTAATGATTGGTTGCGAGAGAAATACCCAAATAATTGGATTAATAAAAATTGTTAACAACCAATATTATGATATTCAATAAATACGATGCAAGTTATACAAAGATTTTATTTTGTAATTTTATTATTTTAACATAACCTACTAGTTTCGTGAGTGGGTAGCCGAATAATTATATAAATTATTTATACTGTATACCAATAAAAATAAACCATATAATTAACTAATTTTGTTATAAATAATTTTATTCAAGGCTAAACATAGACAAGTTTTATAATTATTAACATTAGCCCAATGTAAATTCTAACCTAATGTCATAGACTAAAGTAATCAGGATAACCCAAAATTGGTATAAATGAGTATTCCTGTGTTAGTTACTCTTTATAGCATTAACAAAAGTTGTTTCACTTAAATAATGCTATTCACCAAAATGATAATGCTTAAACTCTATCTATAAATTATATATATCAATTACAATAATCTTGGTCATAAATTAGTTGTTACTCAGGTATCTCATGGCTAAACTGTATAATGTTACATGAAAACTAGTTCTATCTGAATGTTTAGAGTATTAATAAAAGTTTTACCATATGACGAAATGAATTGTATAAAGTATATTATTTAATTTATACTATAGTGTACAATATTTATTAATCTAGATTAATTGATATAAAATATTAATTGGAAACTTGACAATGTTGCGATAAACTATTATAAAAACGATATTAATTTCAATAATATTAATAATCTACTAAATTCTAATACATAGATTAAGTTTTGTAATTCATATTAGTTAGATAATGATAAGTTGATAATTAATTTATATACAGTAAATAATTTATATATAAAAACAAACTAAACAAATTGATAAGTTAAATGTCATTGTAATCATGGATTACTACACAATTATTTGGTTTCTAATAAAGAATTTCAAGTGATTTAATCAATGAATTAAAATTATAAACTCAATAATATAACGTAATGTATTGGTGTCTAATTATCACTTAACACATCATTAAAATCATTTAAGCTTAAGGTAATTAATGTTCTAATTGTAACTTAATTTATGAATATATTACTTAATATTAATACTCTAGTAATATAAAATTATTATATATTATATACATTTTGTAAACATACTATTTTTCATTTATTTTATCTAGTGGTAAATAAAACAAATAAAAAGTTTTGTACACAATTGGTCAAATAATTAGAACAACTTATGTCTTTATTTGAATAAGATTAAATAATGACATATATCAATTTTATAATATTAAGAGATTAGCGTTATGTCAACTAAACTATTTGACTTTTGTGGAAAGCAAACATATAAAAGTCAGAGCAAAATATAATAAATTTACTCACAATTCTTAAAGTGGAAATCAATTTCATTTATGAATTACATTTAAAATGTTGTTAAACATGTATTTTAAAAGTATAAGCATTAATGATTTAAATACATTACCATTATAATTAATATTTGTCTCATTATACTTTAGCATTCCTATTCGTATTAACTGCCTTAATTAATTGCGTGGTTGGAAATAACAGCGCGTGCCCAGATACACCAATTCGACCACCATGCAAATACATAGATGGCGGCACATATTGCGACATCGAATGCAAAGGTCCTGCCTTTATTACAAAGATTTTGACAGACTTAAACAGTCGGCTACCTATTGGACAGAAATTGTTCCGAAAACTTTACTTATCAAACACGCAGATAGAAGAACTGCCGGCCAAAGCTTTCGGTGGCATACAGTTTAGCGAGATTAATATACAAGAATTATATCAATTACGTCGCGTAAACATCGACGCGTTTGACGGAACGGCTTTATCAATAACAACGTTATTTATCTCGTGGACACCGGTCACCGAAGTGGCCACAAACGGGTCGGACCTGTTTGCCGCGATAGACATGTTGAAGTACTTAGAATCACTCTATCTGGGTGCGACCAATGTGACCACGTTACCATCGATGAGTGTATCGGGCTTAAGAAATTTGCGCTACATATATTTTAATCACAACCCACTTAAGTATGTGGACGCCAACGCGTTCAACAATTTACACTCTCTTAGTCTACTTGAGTTTACCGAAAGCCCAGCACAACGTGTGGCCGCCTATGCGTTCACTATCGGCCAAAACACTACGGCTCAAGCGTTGCGCATTGACTTTAGTCCGCAACCAAACGACCCGTTCGACATCCGATCGTTAGAATCGATCGGTTGTGCGACTACTTTATCGCTTGGAAAGGGATCTATGAAATACTTGAATCGAATAGAATTTGAGACCTTTTTTAGCGCAAACGTTAAGAATACAGTGTTTGACGTCGACATCGATTGCGCCGATAGTCGTAACCAATGGATTGTACAAAAGTATCCGCACGTTTGGAAAGATTTGAAATGTTCAACTATTTAATGTAAATTTTTACTATTAATTGTATTGGAACAAAAATTAATGTCTACTTAATAGTCATTTAATTTTGTAATTATTTTAAATAATCCAGAAATAAATTGTTTTATTGCATTAATTTTGATTGTATTATATGATTATATTGATGTTATAATAAAAAAATAAAACTTATATTTTTAATTTTTAAAAAATTAATACTTTAAATTTTAATCAATCATTCTAAATTTATATAATATTTCGACATGGGCTACTTTTGTTAGAATCTGATTATATTTAATAAAGTTAAATATATTATATAGTTTATAACGTTATTTTTAGTTCAATTTATACTGAATTGTTATACATATAATTTAAGCCAATTTGATAATGTGTTTAACAAAATAAAAACTTAAAATAATTGTAAATTGTAAATATTAATACATAGAACATAAATGTGACACATTAATTCACATAATGAAAAGTAAGATTAGTAACAAGTTTAATTACATTATAGTGGACTGAATCTAGTATAGTACTGACGATAGTACTGACGGAACAGTACAGTTAGCTGAGGGCTATTTAACAATAATAAATAAAATGCCAAACATTTATCTTTAATTTACAATTGATTTGATTATAATATCTTTTGTAGTTTTCGAATAATAAAAAAATCAAAACCCGCGTTCATGGCCGAAGACACTGATTTACACTGTGTAATTAAGTGTATTACTTTTCATTCTAATCATTGTTCAAATTAATGTAATATCACCTGACTTAGATCATATCATGACTGCTATCATGACTGCCTTGTCATGTCAATCGACTCCCGTACGCTCTTATTTAATAAAGTTAATTGTTATCGTTATAAATAGTTTCCAGTGTTGAGTAGTTATGAGATATTCTTATACTGACGAGGGGTTTGCCGGACACTAGCCATGTCTGACACAGATTGACCTCCCGGTCAGTCCAATAGCTTGTGCATGCTTGCGAGTATTTGAATTTCAAAGAGTTATAAGTGTAATTTTTTAATTTGGAAATGTAGAAATACTTACAACAAAGATACATACAAAGTCAGAATTGTGAATGAGCTTATTGTTCCCAGTATTGCCTAGTACAAAATGCAATGTGTTAATTGAACATATCTGGTTGATAACAAAATAAATTATTATAATAAAGCAAATACTGAGTTGAATATAAATTATCATGATGGAGTAGTGTGTTAAATGTATATGCTCAAAATTTGTCATTAATAAGTTGTCAATAAAAATTGTTTTATATAAATAAAAATAAATATGTTAGTAAATAAACAAATTAAAATTGCATTCTAATAATTTTTTATTAAATTTTAATTAATTAATAGTTATTCATTTATTTAAATTCTGTTCCATATTGTCATGTTCAAATTTTAAGTTAATTACAAACATTTCAAAATAGTCCATTCGTTAGGGTATTGCTCTTTAATCCATTGGTTACGACTATCGGCGCAATCGATGTCCGCATTAATGTTATTATTTATAGGATTTTCACGAAGAAATCCCTCAAAAACTTTGCGATCCAAATAAGCGACAGAGTTGTGGTCAAGGGTTAAACCAATATTACATTTCGACCCCTCAAACGCTCCGACAGCAAAGGAATCGGCGGTCAATGAATCAGAGTTTAAATAAATGAATATTCTATGAATTGTATTATTTGTGCAAACAGTGAACGCGTGTTCGGACACCACTTTCACAGGGCTTTCAACGATATGCAAACTATATAAATTTGGTAAATCATTGAAAGCACCGGTTGCTATGGTTTGTATCGGGTTTTTGGCAATACAAATGAATTTCAAATTGTGCATGCCAGAAATTGCTCTCGTGGGCAGTGATGTTATATTACCATCAGTTATTTGTAACATCCTTAACTTGTTTAAAGTATTAATGGCGCCAAACAGATCCCATTCCTGGTCCACAGTCTCGGTAACGTGTCCGCCGATTTCTAACCAAGTCGTATAGGTGTCGGTGCCGTTAAACGCATGCTTATGGATACGCTTTAATCCGGTGGTCGCTTTCAGGTCTATAACATTGAATTGTATGCCAGCGAACGCATTGGCCGGCAGTTCAGCAATATATTTGTTAACGATATTAATATATGCAAAATGCTTTTCATCGGCCGGTAGTTTACCACTCAATTCAGTGAAAATTGATATCAAGTTTAACGCCTCATCGCCTCCACACCAAATAATGCATCCGGTGACTTCAACATATTGAAATGCGCATGGTGATTGTATGGGCACATCCGGACATTTGGTCACATCACTCATGCATACTTTAACCAATGCTACCAAAACCAATAGACTTACTATGCAATAAAAAAAACAAAATAATTTAAAAAATAAATTTTATTAAATATTTAAATGAATGTAAATATTAAGTAACAATGAATCTTGAATACCAATTTAAAATATGACAAAATGTTATAAAAGGTTAAATATAATTATATTGGCAGGAAATTAATTTACTTGTAGAGTCTGTTTGAATGATGATTTATTAACAAAAATAACCCACTTTTATACTCTAAAATGTTCAACAAATTTGTTTATATTTCTCATTAATTATAAAATTATCAGATTAATTGGAAATAATAATTTTTATTAATCATTTTGTAAGTACGTATGTTTGATAACTAATAGCATGGTACACTTAAACTCATATCAATAAATTCGTGTTAAATTAGCTTAACCCTTAAAGCTTAAACTATGATTATAAACGTTGTAAATAAACTGGGATTGTAATCTCCCAGCAGTTAGTGCATAAACTGGGAGATTAATAACCCACGATTTAGTGCTGTTTATGCTGGGAGAATAGTCTCCCAGTTTATGCAGTTTAATGCTGGGAGATTGATCTCCCAGTTTATGCAGTAAGGGTAGATTAAAATTAGCACTATTTATACTGTAGGGAAAAAGT
>CAJPIZ010000937.1:0-19609 GCA_905368565.1 Medioppia subpectinata | reverse complement strand
GGTTTAAATTCAATTCAATATAATGCTTAAAAATTTTTATTTTAAAATCAATAAATCGCAAATTATAAAATTAAAAATTACTCGGATTCGGTTTCAGAATTAGCCATTTCTTTGATTTCTGGCAACTTTGCATTGAAGACTTCATCATAAAATTCTCCAACAATTAGTCGTTTTCCTGCCTCAGTCTTGCATTTTTCTTTAATTTGTTTTCGTAACAAATCTTCGTTACGTCCTTTGAAATAATCAGGATTTGCAGCAATATATTTGCGCCAAAAGTTAGTGTTCATATTGAGAGGGTGATTAATGTCTCCACGTTTCCAGTACTTTTCAAATACAGCTTGTATTTTTTTCCAGTCAATTTCAGTCCATTCCTGACGTTTATACGGCTTTCGATGATTTGCTTTCTTTACAGCCACAATCGATCCAGAAGGTTTATTAGATTTTTTATCAAAAAAAGGGCCAATAGTCTTTGAAAATGTTCCAAATTGCTGTTCCATTGCCAACATTTTGATTTTAAAAATGTTAACCGGATTTTTCTCTTTAGTTCTATTCCTTATAGTTTTGAAAACTGTGGTCCTGTCAACATCTTTTAAAGCAGTTTCAACATTTTCTTCAGACAAATCGAGAGGAAGTTTACCGAAAACCTTATAATAAAATCTAATAAAAAATATCATTAATATATCATTAAAAATTTTAAGATAAATTTAAATTTACCGCTCAATTGAATTACTTGAATGAAATATATTTTCCCATATGGCAAACAATTTAACGCACTGTTCTCTATAAACATTTTCCAGTTTATTTGGTGTAACCATTTCCATGAATTCCCGTTTCACTGATCCGCAAGCTGAGGCCATATCTGTGTCCTTAGTTTTTACATCTTTTTCACACAATGCATATATCGAGAGGTTATTGAAAAAACACTCAAAAAAATTATATAAAATCAGATCAATAAAAATCATTGTTGAAATACAAAATCACAACACATAATGGTGTAAAAATACATTAGCGCCATCTGAAAACATATGTTTTTCTTATATGTTGTCCAAATGAGATATAATTCACACCATAGGTACCTTAAATTTTTGGGTCAAAACCCACCCCCTAAAATGTGTAACGTTATTTAGGAATGGTACTATGTCAGGAGCAAAAATAATTTGCCCCCTTTTTACAAAAACAATCATAACTCTTTTATTAATTGTCATATTTTTAAAATTTTAGAGAATAAACTATTTAAAAATAATTCTGATTTATTTGATATAAATAAATTTAATTATTGTTATACTGTATTATCAAAAATAACAATTTATTCAAAATTTATTTATTTTGTCATTTAAAATGTTGATTTAATATAATTGTTAATGTCTAAAAATGTTAAAATTAATATTTAACTGAAAACATGATACAAAAAACATGACTAACAAATTTCTTTAGTTAATATATTAGTTAATTTTATAATTTGTATTATATTTTATTATGTAGCATCTATTGGTTCCTTGGAATCCATGGAATTTTTGGAAATTGTGGAAGGTGTGGAAGTTGTGGAAGTTGTGGAAGTTATGGAAGTTGTGGAAGTTATGGAAGTTGTGGAAGTTCTGGAAGTTCTTGAAGTCATGAGTAGTTAGAAATCACATTTATATTTACAAATAAAGTTAATAGATGGCATAACTTTCTGAATAATATCTTTATGTATTAGTTAGCATTAATCAGATTAAACTTTAAATTTTTGCACACGAAATGTGAACTTAAAATATAATTATCTCTAAGATTTGCACACGAATTGTGAACTTAAAATATAATTATCCCTTAGTTTACAAATTATAAATAAAACAGCATTTAAAAACAGATTATTCTTGTTATCTTGTAAATTTTTGACATAATCTAACATTATATCTAAAATAAATGAATGTAATCTATTAATTTTTAAAATTTTTGCAAAATATCAAAATTATATCATAAATAACAGGAAGTGAGTGAGATAATTATATGAAAAATAGTATGTTTTGCAAAATTAAAATATAGTGCAAAAATAGTTCACTTTTTAGTGCACTAATTGATAATAAGTTAAGGTCATATTCTGGGTATATATACAAAGACATTTTATATAATAATTCATAATAGTTTGAAAAAATTAAAATGAGTCGAAAGTCGATTGCTGGAAGCTTTAAAGCATCAGAGCGTGGAGACGAGTCAGAGGTTGAGATCACTGACGACGAACGCGATCAGCCACCAGAGGAATCGTCAGAAGAATCTCCAGAACCTGAGCCTTTGCGGAAACGTAAAGCGTCTGCAGTTGAATCTTTGGGTGGTAAAGGCTTGAAGAAGATGACCAAAAAAGAGCTGGAAGCTGCGCTCTTAGCGGCAACAGGAGGAAGAAAAGTCAGTGAAAAGAATGGCGTTTCAAAAACCGTATCAAAATCGGCTGACAAAGACAAGCCTCCAAAACTGCCGCCAATTCCTAAAAAGCCAAGAACTGAAGAAGAGCCTCAATACTCTGCTGATGGCGCTGTGATTATCAACGTTCCCGTCACACCTGCAGGAGAGGCGCCTCTAGAGATGAAACATCAGCTGAGTAAGGATATAAATCTTACAATAATTTTAATTTAATTTTCATATCCTTGACAATTCTCGCTGTTTGAAGACAACGATGGATTGGCACTCCAAGGAGACACTCTTGTACTTTACAAGTACAAACAAAATCAACCTTCGGGTTATTTCCACAAGATTGGGCGTTCAATCGTTCCGTCTTTTCACAAAACGTTAACTCTAATGCTTTTAAAAAAGCGAATTATTACAAAAGATTATTTAAAATCCTTTTAAAATTTGTCTAAAATTGTTAATAAACATGTTAACTTGAAATAAAATAAAATGAATTTAAATTGAAATATAAACGTTATAAATTATTTACTAATTATATTCAAATGTTTTAATAATAAATTTAAAATTATTAAATATAAATATAAATTGTTATAATGCAAGACTTATCAGTAAAGGGTTTAAACCCCTATGTTTCTAAGTGTGTTTAAGCCTGTAGACTAACCTAGATCTTTGATGGCAATGTTCCGATGCAGGATTCTAAGACGGTTAGCAATGCTTGGTTGAAAACACGAAACTGTGTTGACTTTTAGTTCACAGTAGTAGAGCATGGTTGATTTCAAGTTTAGCATTTTTGTGAAACAATTTATAATTACATATTAAACAATTTTTGTTTAACTTTCAATATAACAAATTAAAATAATTAAAATTAGCAATCAATATAATTGAATTTTAAATAAAATAAATTTAAAATATTTATCATAAATAAATAGGCCTATTATTTATAATAAATTTATAATTTAAAAAATTAAATTACATCTTATATCAAATTTTTACTGAATAAATATTAATTTATTTTAAATTGTAAATTTAAATATACATAATTAAATTATAAAACTTAATAAATAAACTTTTTAATTATATAAATCCAATACTTCCAGAATTTCCAGATCTTCCAGAAGTTCCTGAATTTCCATGAATTCCATGGATTCCATTTCATAAATACTAAATAAAAGTTACTTATTTTTAATAATTCATTTAATAAAATCATTTAGAAATAAATTATACACATTAATTAAATTTATAAATTTGTTATGAATATATTGGCCTTATATTTATACCAAATATGTAAAATTTATTACATTACATTAAATATATCGAAATAATTGTAAATATGCAAATAATAAATAAAATTTTTTAATTCAATTATTAAATTTGTAAATAATTTTAATTTATAAATAGATAACTAGTTTACAAAAATCATTTGAAATACTACAATAATGATAATAATTTTAAAAATATGTTTTAATTTTTAAAAACAAAATAATCATCAGTTTAAGTTTATTATTTAAAATTAATATTATTTGTAATAGAAAATGTCAAATGTATTTGCGTTTCAAAAATTGGTACACCTTGGTATAGACCTGATGATGGTGTATTTTTTACAAATGACAACATTTTAATTAATGAATTATTATATATGTTTTTCTTTGATTCACAATAATAATATTTTACTTTAATAACACAAACAATCATTTGTTGTGTTTTTAATCAATTCAATTAAAAATGGTTTTGTATAAGAGTTAATATATGTGTTAATCTTTTCATTGGAGTTGACAAATGATATATTAAAATCGGAATCAATAACTATTGACGCATTAAATGATATTAAATTATGAATTGTAAGATAACAATTATCTAATTCTTGCTTTAAAATATAATCGATTTCATTTCTCTTAAAACAAATTTCAGTTATATTATCAACATTATCTTTAAATTGATTCACATAATATAACATTATTATGCAAATTATAATTTCGATTATTATTCTTATATAAATCATATTTATATTGTTGAATGTGTGCAATAATTCTTATGTTTGTTATATTACAGATATGGATTTGTCAACATTAACAGGAATCTTTTGTATGATATGCAATATAACGTTTCCAACACACCGAGAATATTTAAAACATCAAAGACTTCAACATTCAAATCGAATTTTTTGTTCTACAATCAATGCCAACGATGACAATTTCAACTGTAAACATTGTGAAATAGAATTATTTAATGCAAAATCTTACGCAAATCACTTAAGAATTTGTCAAAATTTCATACCTCCGTACTCCTGTTTCCTATGCAGTCAAAAATTTACTATGAAAGAAACTTGCATCCACCATATTTATAAGGAATTAAAACAAATTGGAAAAGGTTTAATCAATCGATTGCCAACTTTACCACATAATTCGATTTTTAAAATATCAAAGTCTGCACTAAATGCCAATTTGCAACAATATGAAATGTTTCCTAACGAATCATTTTCTGATGTTGAACATTTTTTCATTTACTATAAAAATGACATTAAAAAGCTTTTAGATGATATTTTGAAATCGTTGAGTTCTTATAAAATTCAATTTTGTCTTCAAATAACATTTACTCGATCTTTGGGTGAGTCAAAATATAAATCTCTTCAATGGTATATTATACATTACTTTTTTAGCAAAAATTTTATAAATAATTCTTATATTAAACTTAATGATTTTTATTACGATATGATTTCAGATATCGATAATAAAGTTCAAAATTTTGAAAATATTGGTAGTGGGTACAGAGTATATGAGATTGATAGATTAGATATTAAGATATCGTCTTACATACCACAATCTGGTGGTTGTTCTAAAATTGAACCATTACCAAAAAAATTACTAAATAAAAAGGCAATCATTACTGTTAATCCTAAAGATAATCAATGTTTTTTATATTGTATTTTAGCTTATATAGCAAATAACAAAAATCAGTATAAAAAATGTTCATGTAATATTAGCGTTAAATTTTGTAAAAATAAATGTTATGTTACAAAAACCAAATTACAAAATATTACTGCTTTAGATAAATATATTCATTATTTAGATATAAAAAGATTAGCATTTCCAACAACTGTTAAAATAGTTAAAAAATTTGAAATCGACAATATAAATAAAATTAAATCCAAAATAAATATTTACACATATGAGGAATTAGATAAATATACGGATTCAATTTTACCTATATATATATCAAGACATACTGCTCCAAACACTATAAATTTATTATTATGGAAACAACATTATTATTTAATTAAGAATTTCAATAGATTAATGAGTAGCAAATTTTCTTCTCAAAGAAAATTTTGTTATAATTGTTTGTGTGGTTTTAAATCACAAGATCGTTTAAATTCACACAAAAATAATTGTTTAAAATTTAAACCAGCAAAAATAGAAATGCCTGTTAATAAAGAATTGTATTTCAAAGAATTTAATTACATGTACAAATTTCCTTTTGTAGTTTATGCTGATTTTGAGTGCATTTTAGAAAAATCAAATCATAAATTAAGTCCAAAAGTTCAGCAAATTCAAAAACATATTCCATCAGGTTATTCAATTATTGTAATTAAAAATGAATCACAAATATATTGGTCTAGTTATTATAGAGGTACAGCATCTATTGATAGATTTATGATGGACTTAAAAATGATTTGTTATGAAATTAAATCAAAATTAGCTGATTTCAAAGAAATGATTATTACAAATAAACAAGAAAACGAATTTCAAACTGCACAAATATGTTTTTTATGTAAGAAAAATTTCAAAGATTATGAAATTAAAGTTAGAGATCATGACCACTTAACTGGGTATTATAGAGGTGCTGCTCATTCCGATTGCAATCTTAAATTTCAAATACCTGAAAAAATACCAGTATTTTTTCATAATCTTAAAAATTATGATTCACATTTTATTATTAAATCGCTATCTAAATCTGATTTTTATAAATGTAATATTATACCACAAACCACTGAAAAATTTATTGCATTCAAATTAGATGATATCCAAATATTAGATTCATTTGCCTTTTTAAGTGATAGTTTATCAAATTTAGTTGATAATCTGAATTTGTCTAATTATGATTTTCCAATAACTTGCTCAATGTTTAAAGATCGAATAAATGATTTTGAAAATAAAAAACATTTATTATTTAAAAAAAGTTTTTTCCCTTACGAATATATTGATAATTTTTCTAAATTTAAAGATAATAAATTACCTGCTCGTAAAGAATTTTATTCGAATTTGACATTAAAAACTATCTCAAAAGAAGAGTATTTATTTGCTCAATTAATTTGGGAAACATTTGAATTTAAAACTCTTGGTGAATATCAAGAATTTTATTGCCTGCTGGACACAACATTGTTGGCTGACATATTCCAACAATTTCGTAAAACAATTTATGCAACATATGAATTAGATCCTTGTCATTTTTATAGCATTCCTGGATTAGCATGGAGTGCTGTTTTAAAATTTACAAACATTAAAATTGATTTATTATTAGAAATCGACCAATATTTATTTATTGAACAAAATATTAGAGGAGGAATTTGTGGGGTAATGAAACGACATGCCATTGCAAATAATCCACATTGTGCAAATTATAACAAAGAAAAAATCGATACATATCTTTGCCATTATGATGTAAATAAGTACGTAAAATTAATATTAGTATTATATTGATAAATTTATTAATACTATTAAATTTTCAATTCTAGTCTATATGGAATGGCAATGACAAAAAAACTACCTTTATCACATTTTGAATGGGCTAATATTAAACAACTAAATCAAATTAATTGGAAAGATATTGACACAGAGAGTGACGTCGGCTATATAATCGAATGTGATTTAATATATCCAAAATCATTACATGATTTGCATTCTGATTATCCTTTAGCTCCTCAAAAAAAGTCAATTCCTGATGAAAACTTAAGTATTTATCAAAAAAATACTATTGAATATTTAAAAAAATTTAATTATAAAAGGACATCAATTGAAAAATTAATGCTTACCTTATATAATAAAAATAAATATGTACTACATTTTAAAAATTTAAAATTGTATTTAAAATATGGTTTACAATTAGGAACAATATATAGAGGCTTAAAATTTCATCAAAGCGCATTTTTAAAACCCTATATAGATTTTAATACAGAATTGAGAAAAAATTCCATTTCTGAATTTGATAAAAATTTATATAAATTATTAATAAATGCAATTTATGGAAAAGCTATTGAAGATAAACGAAAGCATTTAAATATTAAATTATGTTTTAATGACAATCAATGTATTAAATTAACAAGTAAACCATATTTTGAAAACTTTACTATTATTAATCAAGATGTAGCTTTAATTAAATTACAAAAATCATTAATAACACTTGATAAGCCAATTGCAATAGGTTTTTCAGTTTTAGAAATATCAAAAAATTATATGTATAGATTACATTACGATTTATTTAAAAAGTTTTATAAAGAAAATATTTCATTACTGTATACAGATACTGATTCATTTGTATATGAAATCAAAACAAATTCATATCTTCATGATTTAGAAAATGAATTTTCAGAAATTATGGACTTTTCAAATTTTAATAAATTCCACAAATTATTTAATGAAAAATACAAAAAACAAGTTGGATATCTAAAATCTGAATATGGAGATAAATTTGTAAACGAATTTGTTGGTTTAAAATCTAAATTATATTCTATTATTTATGATAAAAATTGTGAAAAAGTTGTTGCAAAAGGTTTGCAAAAATCTGTACTAAACAAATATGTAAAACATGAACACTATGTAAATGTAATTAAAAATAACTCTATTGTGAGTCATTCTATGCATAGAATACAAAGCAAACAACATGATGTTAGTACAATTAATATACATAAAACTATATTTACACCAATAGATGATAAGCGTTATATCCTTGATGACGGCATAAACACAATTCCATTTGGTCACTATAAAATTCCAAAATAATAATTAAATATTATATTATTATAAAATTTAATTATATATAATAATAATTTGAAATATATATATAATATAATTATATTTATTAAATATTACACTATATACTTTCTGATGTATTTATAAATTTAATACAAAATTAATAAAAATATTTGTTTTAATGTAAATACAATTGTATTTATTTTATCTTTATTATTAATTGTAAAATATTTAATAATATTTAATTTGTAAATTGCTATTTAATTTTTATTTTCATTTACAGTTTTACAAGTTGGCAAATTATTTAGCAATGCACGAATGCCGACTTTGGATTCTGATGGAATATTCCTATATCCCTGTGAAACTTGGTTTGTTCCAAGAAATACAAAACGATTGATAAATATTGGGATTACTTTGATTTTTGATAAAAATTGTTTTGGATTAATAACAACAAATCCAAATGTCAAACGCCATGGATTTAAAGTATTTGATAAAATAATTAATAATCCTAATGAAATTGTTATGGTGCTTGTCGAAAATATGACTAAATCTGGCATTACAATTACATCACAACACAGAATTGCAAAATTATGGATCAATAAAGTGGAACCAAATGGGAATGGTGGTTTAAAAATAAGCAGAATGTCAGCTAAAAATGTTGAAGAAACGGTTACTATCAACTCGCCTGAATTAAACCGTACTACAATTTCAACAACTGAAAATTGTCATGAAGTTTATCATGATATTGATGGATTATTAAGTCAAATAACAGACTTGAAATTACAATTGAAAGATAAAGACGCGCAAATTAAAAAACTGAATTTGGAATCTTCTTATGATCAATCAATGCTTCCGTTGAAAAAAAGATTCATAAATATTCAAATTTAAAAGTGTATTCTTTTTATCAATAAAGTGAATTTAAATTTACAGTTTTTGTTTTAATTTGTTAAATAATTGTTCGATTATTTGATCATTAAATTTTGTGTTTTTAAAAAAGAATTTTAATATTCGTTTAAAAGACATTTTTCTTGATTTCATATAAATAAAAAATAAACAATATTTTCCACAAATAGTTGAATCGTTACTTTGAATTTTTTTAGAATTATATACATAGTCACCGTTTATTTTAAAAAATGAATATATATATTTATTATTAGGTTTTAAACCATATGAATCAAAATATTCTAGTTTTCCATATTTAGGTATATATATTGCAAACCAATGTTGACCAGGCTTTGTTGATTTATCTGTGTTAATTATTAGCGAACAAGGTTTTCGAATTTTTAAAACTGGTAGTTTGTCAATTGAATAAATACCACAGAATTCTTTTGAAGCAAATTTATCTGCCATTAATATATTTTTAATTTCTATCGAATCCATTATGTATAATCAACTGAAACGTTTCTATTTTCATCAATTTCGATTATATTGTCAAACTGAGCATAACAAATTAATTTTACGGCCTCTGTTAAATTAGTTCTAAATTTTGCTTGAATTGTTAGAAATCCTTCTTTTGGCAAATTTATATAATCATTTTGTTGCGGATTTTCAAAATCACTGTTAAAATTAAAAGCGAATAAATTCACTCCTTTTTCATAATTTTCATAACTAATTAATGGTTGAGTTTCAGCTTTTATAGCTCCAAGATTTAACAAAAAATCATGATATTCTCTGCTATAACTCAAACTAGCAGCTCTGTAATCTGGTTCGTATGGAGTTTTTGGATATGATTCACCGTTTATATTTACTGACAAAAATGTTAAATCAAAATGTTTAAAATGGAAAGGATTTAAAGTATATGATCCTGAATATGCATCATTGCTAACAAAACCTATAATTAATTTGCATGGCATTTGACCCATTACAATATTATCCAACACAAATGTAGATTGATTTGATGGCAGATTCAACACTTTAACTACTGATCGTTTAATTGGATATATTGCTTTGCTAAGATGTAATGCCCTAGCGTGAGCATTAATGATATTCGGTGAGGGTTTAACTTTACGAACAAATATAGTCATTTCAGTTAAACTTAATTTAGGCTCATAAGCTGCTCCACCAGCTAAAGCAGGATTACCCCAAAGGCATAGCTTATCAGGTGCTCGTGTAAAATTTAAATGAAGTGGAACTCCATTTAATAATAATTTATCTATTTCAAAAATAGAGCCGTGAATTCTACCATAAAATGAAAATGGTTTACTTTTTTTAAAATTCCCAGATAAATTTGTATCAATACTATCAAAATCACTAGTTTCATAATATCCTGCACATTTTAATAATGTTTTTACAGTATCATTGGTCATTTGAGTTAATGTTTCTATTATTGATAAATAATTATAAGTTTTTGATGATTGACTTACTAACGTTCCACCTAAATACACAGCTAATTGATCAAATATAGTGTTTAATGGATAATTTACAGTTGAATAACTATTGTCGTCAGCAGCAACATAATTTGTTCCATCTTGTTTAGTTAATTTACCTTTTATCCAAAGATAAACATTTTGTAAATCAAGGTATTCGTCCGCTGCAGTTGGAATATCAAATTCAATAGTCTGAGAACCATTTAGTGCTGTTGTCGGTCGGTATTGAATTAATCCCGAACTTTCAATACTTTTTTGAAATGATATATTTTTGAATAAATCCAATTCTGATTTCATAACTTCACTCGCCATAATTAAATGTTAAAAATATCAGTGTTAGATAATTTCTTTTTGCTTTTTCTTCGATTTCTTTTATTAGTAGAACTGGTTTTAGATTTTTTAGTTTTTCGAGATTTTTTTAACTTATAAAATTTTTTAGGTGTTTTACGAACTTGTCTTTTGCGTAGTTTTCCTTTTGAATTAATTTTTGGTTTCTTCCGTTGACCACTACCAGTTTGATCAATTTTTTCAGCCAAATCACGTAATACAGCTGCACTTCTTTTTCGCACAATTGTTTTAAGTTTTGGTTTTCCTTCTGGTATATTTTTATAATCGCGAACACTTTCAATTGCTTGTTTAATTATATATTTCAAAGCTGGAACAGCATATCTTTTCACACTTGATATAAATTTTCCCTTGCCTCTTTGATTAGAAAATATTTTTTCACTATTATTTATTTGATTTAAATAATATGAATTATAATCACTAAAATGTTTTAAACAGACCATTATTTAAAGTAATGCTTTATATATACTCTAATGGTCTTATATACAATATGACTGATAAATTATTTTCTTCGATATACAAACGTTCATTATTGATATCACACAAATAAACCTCTATTGAATTAACTTCTTGAATTCTTAACGGAATGTAAATTAAGTTTTCAAAATAACATTTATCATCTGTGTCCAAATTACGATGAATCATTCGCAATATATTTGATTTTTTGTTGCCGACATAAGATTCTTCAACAATATCACAATGAACATAAAAATGTTTCTCATTTATAGGTAATTTTGGTGAATTTTCGGGTTGTCTATGTTGAAACAATCCAATATGACCATTGTAATTAAATGTTGTTGCATTGCCTTTCCAAAACAAATCGTTGTGATTATATTGTCCGCTTTTATCCCAATTGTATCCTAATATTCTATGCAAATCTTTTCCGAAGTTTAAGTAAAATATGAATCCATATTGACGCATTACGGGAGTTCGGCGGCACTCTTTCGCGGCCGGACACGTTCGCTTTCTGCCCGACGGGGCCTTCAGTCTTGATGCGACTCCGGTGATCATTGTCCTCATCCTCCGGGACGCCTCAAATGGTGGCAGCGATCGTCCATCTCTCCCACCGTTTGATGCGTCCGGGCGGTCAGACACATCAGGCACGTCCCGTCGGCGGCCAATCGTCTCGTCGACAAGCGTTGTCGTCTGAGTCCGCGTCCGTGAGTGGCGTCGTCTCCCGGCATCCGGTCCACTGGTCTCGTCCAAGTCCTCGTGTAGTCGGGTGCGTGGCATAGTCTCGAGCGGTAGACTGTCGCGGGTGTTAGCGACGGCGGCGACCGACACGAGGCGAGCCCGCAGTCAATCGGATGGCGTCCTTCCGTCTATCGTCGTCGTCACATCGATGAGGGCGGCCACGGCCGTGACCGTCCTGCGCGTCTGCGACGCGAAGCCATAAGAGGCGGGCGGTTGCGTGTTGTTAAGACACACATAGGAGAGGACAGCGCTGGACCGAAGTCCGTCACGTAGAGCCTTAATTGGCGGGGGTGTATTAAATGTTGTTGCATTGCCTTTCCAAAACAAATCGTTGTGATTATATTGTCCGCTTTTATCCCAATTGTATCCTAATATTCTATGCAAATCTTTTCCGAAGTTTAAGTAAAATATGAATCCATATGCAGGTGGTTGAGGTTTTGGGATTGCTATAGGTGTAGCAGGCCAACCAGGTCTAGATAGTGATTCATGCCATCTAATTTTTATTCCACCAGGTTTATATTCAAATTTTTGTGTTGTTTTATTGTAGTTAAAACTCATTGGATCAAATAATGAATCATCATTTTTTAGTAAATCAGGATATTTAAGATTAATAAGTTTTCGTGAAAAATTATGCATATCGGTGATAAGATTTTGAACTCGATTTACAATTTTTTCGATAGTTATATCTTGCAACGAAATGCCTAACTCAGAAGGATATTTCCTACTTACATATTCTTTATAAATATCTGAATTTACATTGATATCTGTTTTTTTTGAAAGTATTTCATCATCATACCATGGGGCATTAGACGATTTTAAAAATCTCATCTCACAATATATATTCAAATCTCTTACATCATCTTTCGATATAAATTTAGGCAAATTAATTTCTAATAAACCACATTCCATTCGTTTATCAAATTCAATTGGTTTAGTAAATTGAACATTTAAATTAGCAACACTTGTTGAATCAGTCTTATTTAAATACAATGTGTGTATATCACTATTATAATCATTCAAATTCATGTTATATAAATTTATTCGTATTTTATTAATTTTATTAAATTTTACTTTTTAAAAATTATATTTTGAAAGAATATAACACTCACAATTAAATATGTTTAAATAATTAAATTTATAATTGAATTTATATATATTCAAGTGGTCGTATACGTAATGTCACTGCATAAATTTCATTTGACATATATAAATGTTTTCCATCTATATCACACAATGTTATTTTAATTGAATCATGTTCTTGAATTCTTAGTGGAACGTAAATTAAGTTTCCAAAATCCAGTCGATTAGCTCGATTCAAATCTCGATTAATCGTTCGCAGTATATAAGATCTGTTATTTCCAACCCAAGATTCTTGAATTATATCACAAAATACATAACATTCATGTTCAGTAACTGGTAATTTTGGTGGCGTTTCAGGCTGTCTGTGTACATAAAAACTATGATAATATGCATTTTCTTCAAACATAGTGACATTCCCTTCCCATAAATATTTATTAAATCCAACTTTCCAACTACCCCCATAATAATATCCTAATATTCTACGCAAATCCTTTTCAAAATTTAAAAACATAATTAACACTAAAGTTTTCCCAACTCTCCCATACGGATATTTAACTCTGGCAGATATTGATCCCGGTTGATAATAAAATTTATTCTTTGATTTATCATATTTGAATATTAAAGGTTTGAATAGCTCTGTTTCTTTATCCAACACATTAGGGTATTTGACATTAATTAATTTTTTTGCAAAATCATTTATATCTTTGCAAATTTCTTGAAATCTTATTTCAATGTTTTTTATATTTAAATTATTAGGTAAAATATTTAATTTGTATAATTGTTTTTGAAATTGCCGACCATCATATTCTTTATAATTATTATGATTCACATTTAAATCGGTTTTCGTCGATATCCATTCATCAATTCTAGGTAGATTTAGATCACCCATAAATTTTATATGACCATAAATATTTAATTCTGAAGGTGGCGGAGTGGTATATCTTGATAAATATTTTGGTAAAATAATATCCACTAACGCACATTCCATTGGATTGTCATATTTAATAGGTTTTAAAAATTGTACATTGATTTCAGCTTTATTTGTTGAATCAGTTTTGATGAGATTAAAAAGTTTAATGTCATTATTATATTCATTGAAATTCATTTTAATTAATTTTTAATTGAAACACAATTTAACATATAATTACAATTTAATTATTTCTTTACCATAATATGAACCTCTTAGAAGAGTTCCTTTTTTATCTTTAACTTTATATTTATAATATGGTGATGTATATAAAATTTTATAAATATAAAATATTTCATTTGAGAAATTTGGAAAATATCCTTTATCGAACACTCCACGTAACAAAATCAGTCTAACCTTATCATTTAATTGAAATTTTTGTTTTTCAGTTGGAACTCTTAATTGATAAAGATTTCTATAAACATTAGTTTCATTGGATTTTGTTACATCAATGGGCTTATATTTAGTTCTGCTATGCATTGAATTATTATATCCATTTACTACTTTTGATAAAACATCAATGAACCGTTTTGATTTTGTATATGTCATATATTTGTGTAGTCTTTCCTTAATAGTTCTATTCCATCGTTCAACTACAGACGCTTTAGTGCCATCTTTTAATATTAAATGACGAATTTTCCTCCATTGTAAATATTTTTTTAATGAATAATTTGTAAACTCTTTTCCAGCATCTGTTGTTAATAGTTGTGGTTTTCTTTTTGTATCATTAAAAATTTTTAAAAATGCTTTTTTAACACTTTCTTTACTTTTGTTGTATAACGGAATAGACCAACCATATTTTGATAATGTATCTATAATCATTAACAAATATCTGAAACCATCATTTGAATTTGGGTCAATAATTTCGACCAAATCAGCTTGCCAGTTATCATCAATATGTCTTGCGATAATTGGATTTCGTTTAAAATTAAAAGAAGGATATCGATGAACACTATACGTTTTTTGTTTCAATAACCAATTTAAAATAGATTTATATTTTATATTATATTTTTTACGTTTTAATAAATTATAAAGTTTATTAGCACCAGTAAATGCATCAGGTGAATTAACATCATAATAATATTTATTTAATAAATTATCTATATTCAATCCACGAGTCTTCATATTCGTCGCTGTCACTGGCAAATGCTACTTCTGCGATATCGTCTTTTCGTTTTTTTGTTTTATGTTTTGTTGATTCACCAGTAATAGATGATATAGGTGGAGCGTTTTGTTTTCGTTTCCGCTTTGTTGGGGCTAAAGGTCTATTTTGATTTACATTTCTTTGTGGTGTACGAATATTTTGTTGTTTCGTAGTTCTTTTAGCTTTTCGAATTGCTCTTTTAATAGGAATTTTAGATAATATTTGTAATTGGTTAGTTCCATTGGTATATGTATCTTCTTCGTATTGCTTTTTGTATATCAAATATTTTCGTAAAGCATCTTTATATAATTTTGATTTAATATTTTCATCAATATCTTGATCTAATATATTTCTGATTTCGTTATCCAAATCATTCATACGTTTAATTGTTGTTGGAGTTTGAAGTTTTGTCATATTAAATATATCATCTTGTTTACGATCAATTATATTGTCATCTTTAACAATTTTCATTTTTTTAAAACTACTCATTCCTATAACGTTTTTTGAAAATGTCGTATAATATATTTGATATTAAATTTAGCGCTGGTGGTATTAAATAGTTTAAGAGTTGTCCTCCTTTTTGATTCAATAATTTTCGTCGCCGCTTTACAGTTGATTGTTTAGTTAATAAACGAAGAATATCTTTATATTTTGATAACTTTTCAAAATCACAAGTTTTTAAAGGAATGTTTCCTTGAATGCAATTTTTAGCAATTTCAGATATTGCGTTTATCACACAATCCTTTGCATTTTTAATTAGTAAATGCTTATGGGAATTGTTTTTAGCTAATGATAATTTTGTCAATTCTTTTGAACACTTTAACAATGAATTAAATTTTAGGTATTTTAACATAGACGTATTGGTTTTCATTTGGAAAAATATTTGTTCTCACCCTTACAAATTCTGAAGTATTTTGATCAAAATCTAAAAATAAATAACTATATGGATGATTTGTAGTAGCATTTTTATATGCATCAAATATAAATTGACTATTAACTCCATCTATTTGTGAGCTAAGTGTTTTAATTGGTCTTGATTCTCTTGGATTAGCCATTAACACAATGTAGGTCGAATTTGATGAAATATCACGAATATATTTGCTTCTTGGAAACAAATTTTGAACCAAAAAAATTACAGTAATATTTTTGTGGTGTGAAATTTTTGTAAATAAATCACTTATTAGTATATCATTTGTCATTTTATGCATATTATCGTCGATAACTATTAAATTATTTTTAATAGGATCCAAATCATCAATAATATATTTATCTAACGACGTAAGTTTATGAATATGTATTCCATGAATTGAATTGAATGTTGGAAATGCTTGTCCAGAACAGTAAATTATATTATCAAAATAAAACCCAAATAAATCTTTCATATATAACAGAAGCTTTTCAACAAAAGTTGTTTTGCCAGAACCAGATGGTCCATATATAAGAAATCTTCTCGGATGTTTTAACGTTAAATCGAATAAATCATTCATATTTTTTAATTAATATTTAATAATTTATTTAAACTTATTCATATATATATAATTATCGAAATATTTATTAACAATCAATAATGCAATTTTATCACCTATATTTATAATTAAATCCTCTGTCGAATTATTTATAATTAAAACTTTTATTCCATCAGGTTCGTTTTCAACAATCGACGAGCTGGTATCAATGCATTTAATTGACAATTCAGGGAGTGATAAAATTAATCCATAATATTTAAATGGAAATGTGAATAACAAATCTGTTTTAACTAATTTTCTTTCATTAGTTGGAACGATTGCGGCTTCTGCTGAATATAATTCATAACCAACATCTCTCATTTTGATATATTTGGGATTGCTTGCATATGGTGATAATTGTTTACATAATAATAATTTGTTTACTTGTGATGTCATAATAGAATATTTCTTTAATTTTCAAATACAATATGTTTATACATAGGAAGATAATTGCCGTTTGAAAAGTGATGTTTGATTGGTTAATTCTTAGTATATAGTAGCCTAAACAATTTTATATAACTTATTTACAGAATGGCATCAGTTAATGTATCGTTTGATGAAATTCGAATAATTTTATGTGTTCAAGGTTACAGTTTAGATTATAAATTTATTTTACGTGAAATAGGATTTTGGTGCAATGGGCTAAGTGGATCGATTCCATTCAATTGCCGAATAAATAAATCACAAATTGATATTAAAAATCAAAGAACAATATATGCTTTAGAAGAAGAAGTTCATGGCATAAAGCTTAAAAACAATTTTGAACTTGGTTTAGCACTAAGTGAGACAAAAGCTGTATTACGAGCACTATACCATATGAATGGCAATAATAATGGAAAATATATTGGCATTTGTCGAGATGAAAATATTAGCGGTTTGTTATATAACGCTGGATTAGGAAATTATGTAATTGAACTAGATAATTTAAATATGTTTAATATTAATGAAAAATGTCCATCAAATAATGATTTAAAATTTGTTATGAATAATAATCCTAACAAATATTCCATTTGTAAATTACATGATCGTCTTATTAATAACCAAATTCCTGTATGTGCTAAAGTTAAAGCTGAATTTTTGGCTGAATTTTGTTTAACTTATAAACCAGACATATTACAATCTGACAATTTATATGTATCAAATACTTTAATTTAAGAATTATTGTTGTAAATATTTTATATAACTATAACTTTAATTAATCCAAATTTAATTATTATGTTTATTCATATAGATTATTATTAAATATCATATTGAATATTAAATTACGTAATTTCTGTATATTAATTAGTTGATTTCATCATTATAAAATATATAATTAATGATAAATTCCGTCATTATTTATTCCATTTAATGATTAAACAATGATTATTATAACGTTTATAAACGTTGAACTACCTGTACCTTATTACGTCATAAATGCAATGTGAATATATATAAATAGTTGATGTAATTATTAATTATGTATTCATTTCAAAATGAACTCTCAAATATCTGAACCGTTATTCTTTATTGAACCTGACCGAATATCTCTAAGTAAATTGTATAGAAGTGAATTAATAAGAGATATTGTTTATACTGTAATATCGGATGAATTTGAAAAACTCTATGACAGCATATCTCAACGAGCAAAAGATGCATGGGCACAAACTCCACAATTTGAAAATGAAGAAATAAAGTCAAAAATCAAAGATCTAGTGATTGAATATGGCTATGAATTGGAAACTTTGAACCATCTTAAAATTATTTTAAACGACTTTAAAATTTCTGAATTTATTGAGTGATTGCTAAAATTTATAATTAATATCATGTTACACTTAGTTAAATGATTACATTTAAACATTGTCCACACTTAAAGCATATTGTAATCCACAATATTTTAATATATATAAATAATTAAAACTTTTCCATTTTAAATGATAATTGTTACAAAAAATACTATTTAGAATTTTTAGAATATAAATATATGTAAAATATTTTTAATTTTTAAATTATATTAACTAATATATAATAAACGATAATGAACATTGATTGTAATTGTCTTATTTTTTTTATTAAAGTGTATGAATAAATTTATTATATTTTTAATTGCTACATTTAATTATAAAATAGTTACGGTGGCGCTACTTGTTAAACCCATAGCTCACATGTATAGTACATTTAGTTATATATACTTGAGTTCAAATCCAACTGAGTATTTTTTAAATTTTATAACTATGGTATTATTGATTTGCGCCACAGTACCCACATGATAATTATAAAATTTATTAATATATTAACCTTAATTTTTCAATATTGAACTATAAAATTAATCAAAAATTAAAACTGAACTTATGACTCTTGCACATTGTCAAATGATTATGTTTCGCAATTCCTTCGACAATGTGCAAGAGTCATGAGTTCAGCTTTAATTTTAAATTAATTTTCAATACTGAAATATGAAATTATTAAAAAATTAAAACTGAACTCATAACTCTTGCACATTGTCAAAGGATTATGCTTCGCAAATCCTTCGACAATGCGCAAGAGTCATGAGTTCAGTTTTAATTTTTTTCTTAAAAAATTTGCATAGTATAAAGTTAAATTAAATAAATTTAACAAAAAAAATATATCCAAATGACAGTACCGTGACACTTAAAAAATATTTCCTTAGTGTCGCCTTTTTT
>CAJPIZ010000936.1:0-19610 GCA_905368565.1 Medioppia subpectinata | reverse complement strand
ATTAATGAATTACTATAACTATAAACACGATATAAAACCAACGGATTTGCGTGTATTTCATATGCTTTCGGGTTATATAACGCCTAAAAGTATCGGTATTTCAGACAACAAATTAATTTACAAATTAATTACGAGAACTAAATTGTGTTTTAAAATCTCAAGTTTAGTGTTAAAATGCATACCATTTGTTGGATTTGCTGTAATGTTATCGCCGTTTATAACAAAAGTTACATTCAATGAATTGTTATTTATTTCAATACCGTATTCATTGGTTTGGGGCATAACTTGTCATTACGTTTACGCTATAATTGTTTGGCAATTCATTTACTATTATATTATTACATACTATTTGAAACACAAATTAATTGTAATAAACACTACAATAAAAGATATGTTGAAAAATAAAAATAAGAGACAATCGGCGTATATATTGAAAATTATTAATGATTTTAACGCAATATATAATGAGATCAATGAATACGACAATAATTATTGGTCAAAATTTTTGGTTATAATTTGGTTTACAATTAGCTCTATAATAGCTTTGATGTTATTTTTGAGTATTTATTCAAAAGTTTTGATATTCAAAATATTAGTCCTGTATTTTAGTGCCATATATTCAACGATTCTGATATTTATAATTCATATCTCGTCTCAAATTTATATTGAAGTCAATAAATCTTATATATCAATGAATTTACTGTTTACATCATTACCACAATTATATTTATTACAAACAAAAATAAAGGTAACTTTAATTTTCATGATTATAAATTATGACTTTAATTATAATATGATTATATCTATTATATAATTATAGTTATTAGTATTGATTGAAAGAATTGGATTAAAAAGAGTTGGATTTCATTGTTGGACACTATTTGTTATAAATAATATCAAAGGATTTGAGGTGAGCTATATTTTTTATTTTATTATAATGTAATAAAATTATTATATTTAATTAAAATTTTTATTTTTTACAGATAATATTGCTAATTATTATGTTGTTTCTTAAAATTATTGATCTTTCGCAATAGATTGTATAAAAACATCAAGTTATAATTATCTAATTAATGTTTTGTAAATGTATTTGTTGATTTTGGGAATGTGCATTAAATACACTAATGTTACATTAGTATCCAACATAATGTTACATATATTAGAATAATGTAATATGCTCATATAAATGTTATTATAAACATTAAATATCAATTTTAATTATGTTTGTGCAATAATTTCCAAACTTACCAATTATAATAGTAGTAATTAAAAGGTATAATAATGTAATTAGTAATACTTATTATTTTGATAATTTCATCTAAAATTTTGATTCGCAAATCGTGATTAGGTGAATAAGCAAAACAATTATTATTTTTAATTTTAGTACAGTAAACTACTGTACTTATAAATTGTATATATAATATTTAAATTCTGTAATTATAAAGCAAAATAAACTATTGATATATAAATAAAGTTATATAGTTAATATTATATATACTATGTATTATAAACAGCTGTTTAAATTTTAATGATCATTTTATATTTTAGAAATAACCATTAAATTATGTAGATTTTGCACGAAATAAAGATATTATTAGACAAATATTTACCTTAATATGATTTTCTTTTATACAAACTATATACATTTATGTACATATATTTATATAATAAATATTGCGTAAACATGGTTGATAAGGTAAATAAAATTAACGTGGATAAAGTGTTGAAATTTAACAAATAAAATGGTTAATAAATTAAATACTATTGATGTTAACAAAGTGTTGGCACCGTCTGTGAGGGTGCGATCGGCGGGTAGTCATCTCTATAGCATTGGTCTCTCATTATATCCAATGCTTTCACAAAACAGACACTCGTCTCACAATCCAATTGTTGTCTTTCTTATTATTTCACAACTTTTTTCTAGAAATTTAATGTGTTTTTTATTACCTGAAATGTCACAGAATATACATCTATTTATTGGCGATGCTGCTTATTTTATTGGTGTTAGACAACAGGGTAACACTGTTGTAGTATTTATCTCGATGATTGCAATTACTTCTCAATTATTGAATTACTATAACTATAAACACGATATAAAACCAACGGATTTGCGTGTATTTCATATGCTTTCGGGTTATATAACGCCTAATAGTATCGGTATTTCAGACAAACAACTCGTTTATAAATTAATTAAAACTACAAAAATGTATTTTAAAATAATCAATTTATTGACCAAAGTGTTGCCAACCGTAACATATTTTATAATTTTGTCAACATTTATATCGAAATGTACATTAAATGAGATAATATTCATAGCAACTCCCCATTCACTTATTTGGGCCATAAGTTTCTATTATATTTATAGTATAATTGTTTGGCAATTCATATACTATTATATAATTACATATTATTTGAAATTGAAAATCAATTCAATGAATAAAAGACTGAAATCTGTTTTAAAACATATTAGAGAAAAGCGAAAGATTTCATTGAATATCTTGAATATAATTAATAAATATAATGATATTTATATTGAAATCAATGAATACGACAGTAATTATTGGTCCAAATTTTTGGCTATAATTTGGTTAACAATGAGTTCTATAATAGCTTTGATGTTATTTTTAAGTATTTTTTCCGATGTTTTTATTTTATTCAAAATTCTTTGTCTTTATATGGCTTTTATATATTTATCGATTCTGTTATTTATAATACATATCTCGTCTCAAATTTATATCGAAGTCAATAAGTCTTATGTATTATTCAATTCATTACATAACTCATTGCCACAATTATATTCAACCAACATTAAAATTAAGGTAAATTTTCTGTAAATAAATAATAATTTTATTAACTTTACGACTATTTATGATTAAATAGTTATTGTCATTAATTGAGAGAAATGGGAAGAAAAAGATTGGATTTCATTGTTGGACATTATTTACAGTTAACTATTTGCGAGGATCTGAGGTATTAACAAAAATACAACTTATTATAATTTATAATAATTTATTATAATTATAACAGATTTTATCGTTGGTTGTTTTGTCGTTTTTAAAAATCATTGACTTATCGAATTAAAAATATTTAAAATTTTCTAAAAACACCTTGTGTATTAAAATCATTATCATAATATAAAGTAGCTACAAGAGAAATATTGTACCTTATTTTAAATTTAATTAATATTATTATTACTATATAATGAATTACTAATCATGAATTCTTTGTTATAAAATCATCATAATATATTTAGTAATTATGATGCACATTAAAATAATTGATTTTTAAAATTCTTTATCTTTTTATAGTTTTATATTTTTATATTTCTATTGGTATTGTTATTTACTGTATATCAAAACATTATATTATCAAGGGTATTTATCTACAAAATTAATAATATAATAATTTCAAATTATTAATAATTAATGATACAATAACCGTCCCATTGATTTTGTACAGTAAATATTACCTGAACTAACAAAATAATTATATATTTTATTTGATAAGTGTTTTATATATGCATATCATTAAGCTATTGCCATTAAAATCATATTGGTTTTAAGTGCACTTTTTTTGGTCAAACTTGTTTTTAATAAAAATAATTATTGTTTTAAATTAATAAAATAATTATTATACCGTCAATTAATTAGATATTACACTAATTATTTCATATTTAAACAAATATTACTTTAATTATCAATTAAAAATATTATATTATACTATAATTTATAAGTAATAAAACACATTATATTATTCAACGAAATTATACACTATTTGGTATAAAATACATTTTACATAATTATATTAATCCACGTTATAATGCAATTAATATTAATTACTCATTTACCATTGAGGTGAATAAAGTTTACATAATACGTTACGTAATACGTATCATTGTAAAACTTGCTACAACTGTGTTACACAATAATATTATTAGTTTTGTTTTTAAATATGTTTTAAATTGTAATATTTTATTGTAATTTTATTAATAAAATGGTTAATAAATTAAATACAATTGATGTGAACAAAGTGTTGGCACCGGAGCTGAGGGTGCAATCGGCGGGCAGTCATCTCTATAGCATTGGTCTCTCATTATATCCAATGTATTCACAAAACAGATACTCATTTCACAAACCAATTGTTGTTTTTCTTTCTATATTACATCTATTAATAAGAAATCTGTTATTATTATTATTGCCAGAAATGTCTAAAAATACATACTTAATAACTGGTGATGCTGCTTACTTTACCGGGATTAGGTTGCAATCCAATGCCATTATAGTATTTATCACAATGATCCCAATTTTATCGCAATTTATAAATTACTATAACTATAAACACGATATAAAACCAACGGATTTGCGTGTATTTCATATGCTTTCGGGTTATATAACGCCTAAAAGTATCGGTATTTCAGACAAACAACTCCAATTTTATCGCAATTTATAAATTACTATAACTATAAACACGATATAAAACCAACGGATTTGCGTGTATTTCATATGCTTTCGGGTTATATAACGCCTAAAAGTATCGGTATTTCAGACAAACGACTCGTCTATCAATTAATTAAAATAACAAAAATATGTTTTAAAATAGCGACTATTTTAACAAATACTATGCCATTCATAGCGTTTACTATCATTTTGTGTTCATTTCTACCAAAATGTACATTAAATGAAATCATATTTATAGCAATCCCTCATTCAATAGTTTGGGCCATTACTTGCATATACTTTTATAATATAATTGTTTGGCAATTCATTTATTATTATATAATTACATATTATTTAAATTTAAAAGTAAATGAAATGAACAAAAGTCTAAAAACAGTTTTTAAATATTGTGCGGAACGAAGAAGTAATTTATTAAATATGAAACAAATAATTAAAAATTTTAATGATATTTACATTGAGATCAATGAATACGACAATAATTATTGGTCAAAGTTTTTGGCTATAATTTGGTTAACGTTTAGTTCAATCATATCTTTATGTTTATTTATGGTTGTTTTCTCCGATAGTATTATTTTATTCAGGATTTTGTGTCTATTCATTGGTTTTCTTTATGTATTTATTCTGATATTTATAATTCATATTTCGTCTCAAATCTATATCGAAGTCAATAAGTCTTATGTATTATTTAATTCAATTCAGCAATTGTTGTCTCAAACATATTCAGCAAATATTAAAATTAAGGTAAAATTTATTTGTTATGATAGTACCAATTAAGTTATTGCAAATTAATTTTATATAAATAGTTATTGTCATTGATTGAGAGAAATGGGTTAAAAAGTGTTGGATTTCATTGTTGGACACTATTTGCCATTAATTATGTGCGAGGATTTGAGGTATAAATAAAATGTTAACATTATTTATTAATTTTAATTCATTTGTTTGTTGTGCAGATTGTTTCATTAATTATTTTGTCGTTTTTAAAAATTATTGATTTGTCACATAAATAAATAAGTTTCAAAGTATATGTTTAAAACAACTGGATATATAATTAATTCAAAATTAACTGTAACAATTTAGTCTTTTTAATGTAATGTGTAATAAATTGAAAATATTTTTAACATTATAGATAATTAGCTTAATAGTAAACTTAACTTTTAAAAAATACTCTATATAATTTAAAGGTAACCCATCTAAACTTTTTAAAGATACATAAATTATGTAACACACAATGCATAACTATTTAGAAACATTTACATTACATATGCATTAGCTTCAAGGTAATTCATTTTTACCTATAAACATTTAATAATATTTTATTAAAACACATTATCAATAATATAATGAGAATAATGTAACATTATTAATGTTATAAATATTAAAATTAACAACATTTTCCATTATATTTATATTAATATACATATACTGTAATTATTTTTATATCTATTGTAGTTAAGTGACAACAAATTAGGTATATTTGGTAATTACTGGTATAATGTAATAAAAACTAGAATTCTTTGTATTTATAAATATATAAAATTATACTTTGTAATATAATTATATATCAAGAGTGATAACTCATTAAATGTATTGTACTGTTCGTAAGTTATAAAATCACTTTTGGTTAAAATAAAACACGTTATAATGGATACAATTGATGTGAACAAAGTGTTGGCACCAGAGCTAAGGGTGCGATCGGCGGGCAGTCATCTCTATAGCATTGGTCTCTCATTATATCCAATGTTTTCACAAAACAGACACTCATTTCACAAACCAATTGTCGTTTTTATTATTATTTCTCATTATTTTATTAAAAATTCATTACTTTTTATATTGCCTGAAATGAATAAAAAAATATATTTATTTGTCGGCGATTATCCATATTTTACTGGCATTAGAATCCAAACAAATAGTGCAATAAATATGGTAATATTAATATCTATTTTATCACAATTAATGAATTACTATAACTATAAACACGATATAAAACCAACGGATTTGCGTGTATTTCATATGCTTTCGGGTTATATAACGCCGAAAAGTATCGGTATTTCAGACAAACAACTCGTCTATCAATTAATTCAAACGACAAAAATTTTGTTTAAATTTTCGTATTTAATGTCAAACTCAATACCATTTCTTGGATTTATTATTGTTTTATCAACATTTCTACCCATTGTATCACTCAATGAATTAATATTCATAGCAATCCCTCATTCAGTAATTATAGGAATTACTAGTTATTATATCTATCCAATAATTATTTGGCAATTTGTATATTATTATATAATAACATATTATTTGAAATTAAAATGTCAGTCAATTAATAATTTACTAAAATCTATAGTAAATAAAAATATCAACAAATGGCAAGTCATAAAAATATCCAAATTTTTGCATCATTTTAATGATATGTATCTTGAGATCAATGAATACAACAGTAATTATTGGTCAAAATTTTTGGCTATAATTTGGTTAACAATGAGTTCTGTCATATCGTTATCAATATTTGTGTTAATATTTTCTAAAATTGTTTTATTGTTTAAAATTTCTATATCTGTTATTATAATAATGTTTGTATTTATTATGTTATTTATAATTCACATTTCATCTCAAATCTATATCGAAGTCAATAAGTCTTATGTATTATTCAATTCATTGTATCGATCGTTAACTCAAATAGATTTACCAAATACTAAAATTAAGGTAAGAGTTACAAAATAAATAATATGCAAAAATAATACAATATATAAATTTTCATTACAGTTATTAGTATTAATTGAGAGAAATGGGTTAAAAAGGGTTGGATTTCATTGTTGGACACTATTTGTCATCAATAATACGCGAGGCTTTGAGGTTATTATTTTGCAATTTGTATTAAAATGTTTATTTTGTTAATTTTGTATTTAACTTATAGATCATAACATTAATTATAATGTTATTTCTGAAAATTATGGATCTCTCCAATAAATTATTATATTAAATTTTAATATAAATTATTACCTTATTATATCATATTTATTTAATGTTCTCAATAGGAAGTATGACAATTACAAATATTTAAGTGTGTACTCAAATGGATTTGTTAATTATATTAATCATGTAAATTATTTATATTATGTAAAGTTATATTAACAAATTTTGTTAATAAATGTAATGTTAGATATTTTTAATTTTTATCTTATATTTTATATTTATAAATTTTATTATTTTCTAATGTTTTAACGTACATTAAATAGTTGATTTATAGTATACTTATAATTAATGGCATATTGCACGTTTTTTAATGAATTATATGCATAATATTTAAATTTTATAAAGATAAAAAAAAATTACCAATAGAATATACATAAATCATCAGTATTTATTGTTGTTTTATAATGTGCATAAAGACATACGTATAAATTATAAAACAATAAATTGTAATCATTGATTTTTCATAAAACGTATATATTATAATAATCTTTTGTCTTATAGTAAAATAAATATTTAAAGAATAAATATAATTTTGTAAATTAATCTATAAACATGGTTAATAAAGTAAATGCAATTGATGTAAACAAAGTGTTGGCACCGTCTGTGAGGGTGCGATCGGCGGGCAGTCATCTCTATAGCATTGGTCTCTCATTATATCCAATGCTTTCACAATACAAACACTCATTTTATAATCCAATTCTCAAATCTATATTAAAGTCAATAAGTCTTATGTATTATTCAATTCATTGCCACAAACATATTGGTTGAATATTAAGATTAAGGTAAAATATAAATACATAAACTAATAATCATGTAACATTTATAATTAATTTATTAAATAATTTTAAACATTTATTGAGAGAAATGGGTTAAATAAAAGTTGGATTTCATTGTTCGATACTATTTACTGTTAATTACAGTGTATGCGAGAATATGCGGTACAAACAAAATATTACAAATTAATATGATTATAAATTAATTACATTTTATATCATTATTTAGAAAACAATTACTTATTCTCAATATAAAATCACTATTTGTTTCATTAGTATTTAGTCTTATTTATGACCATGGTCCATGGGTATTGTCTTGCCATTGGTGTGCAGTTATCTTTATAGCATTCGGTTTTTTAGTATATATCCAATTCTGTAGAGATGACTGCCCGCCGATCGCACCCTCACAGACGGTGACAACACTTTGTTTACATTAATTATATTCATAATAATGTATTTTATTTTTAACCAAAATTGTTTTTACAACTTATGTACAGTACAATATGTTTTGTAAGTTAGATAATATAATTATATAATAATTATTATTAATTCATATTTAAACAAATATTACTGTATACAAATATTACTATATAAAGTACTTATTAACTGAATAATATACTACAAACTGTAAAATAAAATACTAAAATTGGTATAAATATTTAATTAATTTACCCATTGTTTGTTTGGCATAAAATATATTTAAATAATTATAATAATCCACGTAATAATATAATTAAAATTAATTATTTCTTTGTAATTATTGTAAATATGTAATAATTGTTATCATAAAACTATTATTATAAAAATTGCTATGTTTATAAAAACATTAATACTTATATTAGTAGTTTTTAAGTTAATATTTTGTTGAAATTTAACAAATAAAATGGTTAATAAATTAAATACTATTGATGTTAACAAAGTGTTGGCATTGGAGGTAAGGGTGCGATCGGCGGGCAGTCATCTCTATAGCATTGGTCTCTCATTATATCCAATGTATTCACAAAACAGACACTCATTTTATAAACCAATTGTTGTTTTCATTATTATTTTACATCTATTTATAAGAAATTTATTACTCTTATTATTGTCAGACATGTCACAAAATACATACTTATTTATTAGTGATCCGGGTTATTTTACTGGCATTAAGTTACAATGCAATGGTATTGTGGTGTTCCTTACATTAATCCCTATATTATCACAATTAATGAATTACTATAATTATAAACACGATATAAAACCAACGGATTTGCGTGTATTTCATATGCTTTCGGGTTATATAACGCCTAAAAGTATCGGTATTTCAGACAAACAACTCGTCTATAAATTGTATAAAACAACAAAAATATGTTTTAAAATAACGTCTATTCTAACAAATTCTATGCCATTCATAGCGTTTAATATCGTTTTATCTTCATTTCTACCAAATTGTACACTAAATGAAATCATATTTATAGTAATCCCTCATTCAATTGTTTGGGCCATTACTATGCCATTCATAGCATTTGCTACCGTTTTGTCTGCATATTTACTAAGATGTTCATTAAATGAGGTAGTATTTATAGCAATCCCACATACAATAGTTTGGGCTATTACTTGTTTATACATGTATAGTATAATTGTTTGGCAATTCATATATTATTACATAATTACTTATTATTTAAATTTAAAAGCAAATTTAATGAATGAAAGCCTCAAATCAGTTGTTAAATATTTTGGCAAAAGAAAGACACATTTAATAAATGTAAGGAAAATAATGCATAATTTTAATAATATTTATATTGAGATCAATGAATACGACAGTAATTATTGGTCAAAATCTTTGGCTATAATTTGGTTAACATTTAGTTCTATAATTACTTTGTGTTTATCTATGAGTATTTTCTCCGATGGTATCATTTTATTCAAAATTTTCTGTCTATTCTTTCTCTTTATATATGTATTAATTCTGATATTTATAATTCATATCTCGTCTCAAATCTATATCGAAGTCAATAAGTCTTATGTATTATTCAATTCAGTTCAGCAATTATTATGTCAATTATATGCAGCAAATCTTAAAATCAAGGTAAAATCTAATCATAATTAAATTATTTAATCTTTATAAACATTGTTTTGTATAAATAGTTATTGTCATTGATTGAGAGAAATGGGTTAAAAAGGGTTGGATTTCATTGTTGGACACTATTTGTCATCAATAATACGCGAGGCTTTGAGGTTATTATTTTGCAATTTGTATTAAAATATTTATTTTATTAATTACTTATTTAACTTTTAGATCATAACATTAATTATAATGTTATTTCTGAAAATTATGGATCTTACCAATAAATTATTATATGAAATTTTAATATAAATTATTATCTTATTATATCATATTTATTTAATGAAGTATAGCAATTACAAATATTTAAGTGTGTAGTCAAATGGATATGTTTTAAATTATATTAATCATTTAAATTATATTATGTATAATAACCAATTTTGTCAATAAATGTAATGTTAGATATTTTTATTTTTAACTTATATTTATAAATTTCATTATTTCTTAATGATGTAGCGTATATTCAATAGTAGATTTGCATATACTTGTTATAATTATTAAATATAAATGTATATTAAATTTACTACTTAAATGTATTATGCAAAGTTAATAATTATACTGTAATAATAATAAGTTAATAAAGTAAATACTAATAAAATTCAAATTAAGTAATTAACAATAATTACATATTAAAAAGTTTCATTAACAAGTTTTATTTATCTATTAATATGTTTACGTTTTCTCATAATTATTAAATTAATAAATAAATTACAAAAACAAACAAAAATTATTTATTTTAATAGGCTAAGGCTGATAATTAGATTTTTATTTAGAGTATACTTAAAATTAATAGCATATTGCTCTTTTATGAATTCTATGCATAATATTTTTATTTTGTAAAGGCTAAGAAAAATTAACAATAGAAATATACATATATTATCAGTATTTATTGTTGCTTTATAATGTACTTAAAAACATACGTATTAATTTTACTAATCATTTGACTTTTCATAAAATATATATATTATTATAATGTTTTCTTTTAAAATAAAATAAATATTTAAAGAATAAATATAAATTAATCTGTAAACATGGTTAATAAAGTAAATGCAATTTATGTGAATAAAATATTGTCACCGTCTGTGAGGGTGCGATCGGCGGGCAGTCATCTCTATAGCATTGGTCTCTCATTATATCCAATGTTTTCACAAAACAAACACTCATTTCATAATCCAATTCTTAAATCTATATCGAAGTCAATAAGTCTTATGTATTATTCAATTAACTGTTTAAATTATCGCCACAAACTTATTGGTTAAATACTAAGCTTAAGGTAAAATATATAAACTAATAACATTTATAATTAATTTATTAAATAATTATTAACACTCATTGAGAGAAATGGGTTAAAAAAAGTTGGATTTTATTGTTGGACACTATTTACTGGTAATTATATGCGAGGATATGCGGTACTAACAAAATATTACAAATTAATATGATTATAAATTAATCAGATTTTATATTACTATTTAGAAAACGGGTACTTATTGTCAATATAATTTGCTATCACTATTGGTTTTATTATTATTTCGTCTTATTTATGACCATGGGAATTTTCTAGCAATTGGTGGGCAGTCATTTCTATAGCATTCGGTTTTTATTATATCCAATGCAATAGAAATGACTTCCCGCCGATCGCACTCTCACAGACGGTGCCAACACTTTATTCACATTAATAGTATCGATAATAATGTATTTTATTTTTAACCAAAATTGTTTTTACAACTTATGAACAGTACAATACATTTTTTGAATTATCATTTATGATATGTAATTATACTATAAAAATATATTAATTGCTATCACTATTAGTTTTTGACCGTGCATATTTATCTACAACGCTTTTGTTAATTCAATAACCTTATAAATTATAAGTTATAATAAATACCGTATTTACTGCTAAACCGATATAAATATAGTAATGCAAAAATGTTTTTTGTGTGCATATTATAAGACAAATTACTTTTGCAATATATTGTAGTAAAAGTGATATTTTACATAAACAATTGGCGTTTAAATTAAACAAATATTTATTGTAATTCAATTAAATAATTATATAATTATTATTATTAATTCATATTTAAACAAATAGTACTTTATATATAAAGTACTTATAAACTGAATAATATATTGAAATAAAATACTGAAAAGTGATGTAAATATTTAATTAATTTACACATTGTTTGTTTGGTATAAAATATATTTAAATTAATTGTAATAATCCACGTAATAATGTAATTAAAATTAATTATTTCTTTGTAATTATTGTAAATATGCAATACTTGTTATTATAAAACCTATTATTATAAAAATTGTTATGTTTATAAGAACATTAATAAATTATTTATACTAATAAGTAGTTTTTAAGTTAATATTTTGTTGTAATTTAACAAATAAAATGGTTAATAAATTAAATACAATTGATGTAAACAAAGTATTGGCACCGGAAGTAAGGGTGCGATCGGCGGGCAGTCATCTCTATAGCATTGGTCTCTCATTATATCCAATGCTTTCACAAAACAGACACTCATTTTATAAACCAATTGTCGTTTTTCTAATTATTTTACATTTATTTATAAGAAATTTATTACTCTTATTATTGTCAGACATGTCACAAAATACATACTTATTTATTGGTGATCCGGGTTATTTTACCGGCATTAAGTTACAATGCAATGGTATTGTGGTGTTCCTTACATTAATCCCTATATTATCTCAATTAATGAATTACTATAACTATAAACACGATATAAAACCAACGGATTTGCGTGTATTTCATATGCTTTCGGGTTATATAACGCCTAAAAGTATCGGTATTTCAGACAAACAACTCGTCTATCAATTGTATAAAACAACAAAAATATGTTTTAAAATAACGTCTATCATAACAAATACTTTGCCAATCATAGGATCTGCTACCGTTTTGTCTTCATTTTTACTAAAATGTACATTAAATGAGGTGATATTTATAGGAATCCCACATTCAATAGTTTGGGGCATTACTTGTAAATACATGTATAATATAATTGTTTGGCAATTTATTTACTATTATATAATTACCTATTATTTGAATTTAAAAGTAAATCTAATGAATGAAAGCCTCAAATCAATTATTAAATATTTTGGTAAAAGACAAACACATTCACTAAATGTAAGAAAAATAATTAAAAATTTCAATGATTTTTACATTGAGATCAATGAATACGACAGTAATTATTGGTCAAAGTTTTTGGCTATAATTTGGTTAACAATTAGTTCTATAATTACTTTGTGTTTATCTTTGAGTATTTTCTCCGATGTTAGCATTATATTCAAAATTTTGTGTTTATTTTTTGTCTTTATATATGCATTGATTTTGATATTTATAATTTATATCTCGTCTCAAATCTATATCGAAGTCAATAAGTCTTATGTATTATTCAATTCAGTTCAGCAATTGTTGTCTCAAACATATGCAGCAAATATTAAAATCAAGGTATAATCTAATCATAATTATAATTATTTTATTTGTATAAACATTGTCTTATATAAATAGTTATTGTCATTGATTGAGAGAAATGGATTAAAAAGTGTTGGATTTCATTGTTGGACACTATTTGCTATCAATTATGTGCGAGGATTTGAGGTAAAAATAAAACTATAAAAGCAATTATTGTGCTAACTTGTAAGTAATTTGTTAATTTGTTGCAGATTGTTTCACTAATCATTTTGTCGTTTTTAAAAATCATTGATCTGTCAAATAAATAAATAATTTCTTGTTTGGGTTTTTAAAATTCCGATATTTTTGGTATTTCTATGGCATTTTTTATCACGAGATAAATTTAGTCAAATTGTACCAATGGGCACAGACATCTGAGTTATGGATACATTTATTATCAATTGCATATTAATAAGAAAAATTGTTTCACTTGAGTAATGCCATTCATAAAAAATATTATTCATTAAGTTAGTAGAAATACATTTAAAATATTTAGTTTATTACAATTAATTTAGTCTGTTTTTGTTATAATAATTATTATTAACTTAATTACTTAATGTTTGATTAAATATCGCGAGAAATTGTTTGTTCCCAATTATATATTTAAAAGTTTTTAATATACAGTATAATTTTATATTATATAAAGTAACTTATTTAAATAAATGTTGTCCGTATGCATATTATAAAACAAATCACTTTTTCAATAGATTGTAGTAAAACTGATATTTTATAAAACAATTAGCGTTTAAATTAAAAAATATTTATTGTAATTAAAATAAATAATTATATAATAATTATTTCATATTTAAATAAATATTATATTACATTATATAAAGTACTGAAAATTGATATAAATATTGATATTTAATGAATTTACATGAAATATATTTGAATTAATAATAATAATTCATGTTAAAATGTAATTAAAATTAACTATTTTTTGTAATAATTGTAAAAACATATGTATGTAACACCAAATATGTAAATATGTTATTGTAATTGTAAAACTTATGTTATGTTTCTAAAAACATATTAATACTTATCTTACAGCTCGTATTACTACAAGCTACTTGTAGTAGTTATTATGTTAATATTTTATTAATAAAATGGTTAATAAATTAAATACTATTGATGTGAATAAAGTGTTGGCACCTGAAGTAAGGTTGCAATCGGCGGGCAGTCATCTCTATAGCATTGGTCTCTCATTATATCCAATGTTTTCACAAAATAGACATTCATTTTATAAACCAATTGTCGTTTTTCTTATTCTTTTACATCTATTTATAAGAAATTTATTACTCTTATTATTGCCAGACATGCCTCAAAATACATACTTATTTATTGGTGATCCGGGTTATTTTACCGGCATTAAGTTACAATGCAATGGTGTTGTGGTGTTCCTTACATTAATCCCTATATTATCACAATTAATGAATTACTATAACTATAAACACGATATAAAACCAACGGATTTGCGTGTATTTCATATGCTTTCGGGTTATATAACGCCTAAAAGTATCGGTATTTCAGACAAACAACTCGTCTATAAATTGTATAAAACCACAAAAATATGTTTTAAAATGTCGTTTATTATAACAAATACTTTGCCATTTATAGTTTTTGCTGTCGTTTTGTCTTCATTTTTACTAAAATGTACATTAAATGAGATAATATTCATAGCAATTCCGCATTCAATAGTTTGGGCCACAACTTTCATATACATTTATAAAATTATTGTTTGGCAATTCAGTTATTATTACATAATTACCTATTATTTGAATTTAAAAGTAAATTTAATGAATGAAAACCTTAAATTAGTTGTTAAATATTGTAGCAAAAGAAAAACACATTCACTGAATATAAGGAAAATAATAAATAATTTTAATAATATTTACATTGAGATCAATGAATACGACAGTAATTATTGGTCAAAGTTTTTGGCTATAATTTGGTTAACAATTAGTGCTATCATTACTTTGGCCTTATCTTTGAGTATTTTCTCTGATGTTATCATGTTATTCAAAATTTTGTGTCTATTTTTTGCTTTTATATATGTATTAATTCTGATATTTATAATTTATATCTCGTCTCAAATCTATATCGAAGTCAATAAGTCTTATGTATTATTCAATTCAGTTCAGCAATTATTATGTCAATCATATGCAACAAATCTTAAAATCAAGGTAAAATCTAATCATAATTAAATTATTTAGTCTTTATAAACATTGTTTTGTATAAATAGTTATTGTCATTAATTGAGAGAAATAAATTAAAAAGGGTTGGATTTCATTGTTGGACACTATTTGCAATTAATTATGTGCGAGGGTTTGAGGTATAAATAAAATTATAAAATCAATTATAGTGTTAAGTAATCTATTAATTTGTTGCAGATTGTTTCATTAATCATTTTGTCGTTTTTGAAAATTATTGATTTGTCAAATAAATAAATAATGTTGCTTTAGCAAGTATTTTGATATACTGTACATGTGATGGTCACGAGATAAATTTACCAAAGTTAAATTGTACCGATGGGCATAGACACCCGAGTTATGGATACATTTATTATCAATTGCATATAATTAAGAAATATTGTTTTACTTGAGTAATGCCATTCATAAGAAATATTATTCATTATATTATTGAAAGTACATTTAAAATATTTAGTTTATTACAACTAATTAGTCTGTTTTTGTTATAATAATTATTACTGTATTAACTTAATTATTCAATGTTTCGATTAAATTTCTTGTGAAATTGTTTTTTTGATCAACACTAATTAGCCATGAACTTAAGTTAGTTTATTTATTGTCTTAGTAGGAAAACCTTTGAGCGCGGCTTAACTGATCCCGACGGGAGTGATTCAGTCGTGACCACAACAATGATGAGACTCGAATCCCTTTTACAGAACGTGCGAATGGCCACAAACACCGAAGTTATGGACAATTCTCTGACCGCAGGCATAGGGCTGAATGCATTGAAAACTGGCTTTTCACATGAGTAATGCCATTCACCAAAACTGTAATGCTATAAGCCCTATGCCTGCGGTCAGAGATTTGTCCATAACTTCGGTGTTTGTGGCCATTCGCACGTTCTGTAAAAGGGATTTGAGTCTCATCATTGTTGTGGTCACGACTGAATCACTCCCGTCGGGATCAGTTAAGCCGCGCTCAAAGGTTTTCCTACTTAGTAATTAGGAAAGTAGTTTATTTTATTACTAAATTCAATTAATTGTTAATATCACCTCAAATAAATACTTAAATTATATATTTTAATATATGGACAACATTGTAAATATTAGTTTAAGTAAATTAAATAGTATTGATTATTAATTATAATGCTTAATATAGCAAATATAATAGGTTTATAATTGAGAAAATATTTATAAATCATTAACGTTTTAATCATTACAGTTAGAAAATCGTAAATTAATTGACAAAAATGCACTTTTATTATTGCAATGATAATATTAATTTAGTATGTACATTTTACATTTGCATTGTTTGAGTTTATAAACTTATTTCAATGACAAAGTATTCAATACAAATTTGTTTTTGATTTAAACAATATTAAAATTATAAATATTGTAAATAATTATCATTAATGGAGAATTCAATTTATGTGAATAAAGTGTTGGCACCGGAGCTGAGGGTGCGATCGGCGGGCAGTCATCTCTATAGCATTGGTCTCTCATTATATCCAATGTATTCACAAAACAGACACTCATTTCACAAACCAATTGTTGTTACAATTGTTTTGATGCAACTTTTTGTTCGACATTTTTTGTTTATTTTAGTGCCAAAAATGAGCTATAATTGGTATTTGTTTATGGGTGACCCTGCTTATTTTGCAGGTATGGTATTGCCTGGCAATGTACTTGTTTTAATGATTACATCTATTGCTATATTATCGCAATTTATAAATTACTATAACTATAAACACGACATTAAACCAACGGATTTGTGTGTATTTCATATGCTTTCGGGTTATATAACGCCTAAAAGTATCGGTATTTCAGACAAACAACTCGTTTGTAAATTGATTCAAACGACAAAAATATGCTTCAAAATTGGAAATATTATTTCAAAATGTATACCAATTTTGTTATTTCTCATAATATTTCTTACATTTTCTACAAAAACGTCTTTTAATGAATTGATATCAATAGCATTTCCACATTCAGTAATTTTTGCAATTACTTGTTATTATATTTATAACATTATTATTTGGCAATTTATATACTATTATATAATCACATATTATTTAAAACTTAAGATAAATCTAATGAATTACACTATTAAAGCAAACATTAAAAGAAAAAATTATTTTCTTAAATATTTCCCAAAAACTATTAAAGATTTTAACGCAATATATAATGAGATCAATAAATACAACAGTAATTATTGGTCAAAATTTTTGGCTATAATTTGGTTAACATTTAGTACTGTTATATCTTTACTCTTATTTTTGGCAATTTTTTCAAATATGTTGCTTATGGTGAAAATTCTTTGTGTAATTATTACCTTGTTGTTTATATCAATTCTGTTATTTATAATTCATATCTCGTCTCAAATCTATACTGAAGTTAATAAGTCTTATTTATTATTCAATTTATTGTATAATATATACAATAATTTATATGGTTTGAGGTCAAAGATTAAGGTAAATAATAAAATTATTTTTATAACAATTAATTTCTATATATTATTTAATTAGTTATTATCACTGATTGAGAGAAATGGATTAAAAAGAGTTGGATTTCATTGTTGGACATTATTTGTTATAAATAATACCCGGGGATTTGAGGTACCATGATTAAATTATTATTAAATAATGACTATAATAATTGTATTTTTAATTATTTTTCAGATAATTATGTTAATTATTATAACATCTCTAAAGATAATCGATTTGTTTAATTAAACTAGTCAATTAACTATATGCTAAAAACAAATTATAAAACTGTATTTCACTTTTGTAAAAACTAATTGTTATATAATTGCCAACTATTTTATTGACATAGTATTTATAGAATTTTATTATTATGATAATTTATCTATGTAATAAAAATAAACAGTCATATAATTTACACTAAATAGGGCTCAAATTAATATAAACTTATCACATTTTGTATCTTCCAACCCACTAAAAATATTATTATAAATGTATTAATATAATTTGTACTTATGTTTGTGAACTGACCCATACAGTAATTAGTAGACCATTATCATGATTTTGTTAAATATCACATACATGTATCATGTTTAATTTTGGCAAACATTGTAAAATGAGAGTACAATAAATCCGAGGGCACATCTCGATCATCATTTATCTCTATTGTTTTGTTTTATGTAAAACCTAATGTCTTAAGCAAAGTGCAGACATTACTTGAATTTACAAGTAGAATTGAGTTTATTTTGCACACCTTTATTAATTACCTTGTTTATAACATTTGTAGCTATAAACAGCTATTTATTTAAGCATCTTGATTGAATTCATCTCATAACATACCAGTGATGGCTTTTCAACTCCACTTCAATGGCCAGCATTGGGACAAATACTTTTACATCACTTATTTAAATCTCACCAACATTGCCTATGTGTGTAACTATATTGTACTTTGTTTAAATGATTATTTATCATGGGTCTGTTTATGAATTGTAGGGCATTTTGTTTGCATACTTCCCGACAATTATGGTTGACATGAAATTCATACTAAACACTTCAGTTAATCTCATATCACTCTACCCTACCGTCGAGACCGTGGGTTATGTTGCCGGCGCTTTTGGTAAGTCTCTCTCTCTCTCTCTCTCTCTCTCTCTCTCTCT
>CAJPIZ010000935.1:4145-14255 GCA_905368565.1 Medioppia subpectinata | reverse complement strand
AGATTGCAATCAATTATAAGAAATGAAATGAAAACAAATCATAAGAGAAGTGCAGACCTTCTGGTAGTCATAATGAGATGATAATTAGTGGTAATCTTTTGGACGTATTATTGCCTTAAATGGTGTGGTTTTGAGACAATGAGATCATAATTGCGTTAATGATTAGTGGATGTAATGAATCGGTGGTGAGTTTGCCGAAGAGGTCTCATGTCTGCCAAACTGTGTTGTCTTTCACACCATATGATCACTATATGTGACGATATTTATGACAATCAATACATTCAATGCATTCAATGCTTTGCACTAAAGTATGTCTAATATTGTATAACATTATTGTATGTTTGCGTCACTCATATGTGTTGTATATGTGTTGAGCAACAGTTAGTTTTCCACCATTTTATCAATTATTACATCAATCGCTCCCCCAATAAAGCCTCCGCAGGAATTTCGTAGTGTTATATAACTAACAAAAGGGTTCCAACTTTTGTGTGAAAAACCGCATGAAATACCGTGAAATACCAGAGGTTATGTAAAGTCACGTTTAAAATAAAATATTTTTAGGGTTGTCTGCCGCTGATAAAATATATGGGAGGGCTGGCTTTGTCATACATTGGCTGTGAGACATGTATACATGTCACACCTAATCTCACAGCCAATCATATTGCTGTATATTTTATTTTATAAAAATCCCAACAGACGGCGACTATTTTATATACCCTCCCGACCGAAACAGTATGATTGGCTGTGAGACATGTATACATGTCACACCTAATCTCACAGCCAATCATATTGCTGTAATGAAGGCCACGTACGTCACGTGATAGTTATATAACACTACGAAATTCCTGCGGAGTCTATACAACACCCCTCACAACCCCTCACAGCCCATCACAACACCCCCTCCTCTCCACACCTACCAGTCCTACCACTCCCAGCACTCCCACCACTCATACCACTCACAGTACAGTACTATTCCTGTTATATAACGCCTAAATAGACTCTCAACCTTTACAATCATTCACTTGACTCTCAGTTTCCCCGTTAATCACACGGGAAAGGATGGGAAGGTTTAATGCCAGCCCTTATTATAGTTGTATCATGCTTATATTTATTTGATCCAAGGTTACTATTTTAGTGATGGCATCTTTTATGCAACGTGAATGATTTATGAATTTTTAAGGCATATTAAACAATAATTAAACTAAATTTAGTAATATTTGGTGACTCCTGAGTGAGTCGAGAGGTTTTGTCCTAATGTTGTAAAGACGAGGGAAACGATGCCTTCCTTGTGGTCAACACTTGTATTCAATTTGATTAACAGTTAATGCAATCAAAATTAATGTCTATTATCTGATCGTTTAATTATGAAAATACTTTGGGTATAAAATTAATTGTGTTAAACACTAGTGTACTGTACAGTAGTGTTGCACTCATTACCAGTCATAACAAGTGTTTAAAAGTCTCTCAAAATTGTGTCACAAAAAGTGTTTACGTTTTTATTTGTATTTGAGTTGACTAAACTCACTGTTTACAACAGTAGTTAACAAACCAGACTAACATTTGTGTTCATAACTCACTACTCACTTCTGAACTAATATAATAGCCAGCTAGCGTTGTGAACGGTACTTTAGTAAATGACAGGCAACCATTTGGACATCACTTTTGACCGCAACTCCTTGTATGACATCTCACAACACCTATTGTTTGCATTGCATTTCAATTGCCTTTTCTCTACAATTAGGTCTCAATTGAGTGAATGGATCGACACTTTAGGCGAAGAGTCGGCAAAAGTAAATATATCTAATGTTTGTTTTAAACAATTTAATGGACTGATTGTGTATTACTGTTATGACTGTTAGGCACAACGTCTTAAGCAACCGATCACTTCATACAATAGACTAATCGATGATAAAAGTGATGACAAAATCTATTTACTGGTGAAAGTGGACCAAAACGTGACCAATTGGTCGGCGGTTGGGTTCGTACGCGTGGGCACCAGAAACCTGTGGTTTGCAGACAAATACAACACTAATTTAAGACAATATCAGAACTGTTTCTGCATTTTAGGTCTGCATTTGTATGAATATCTCAATTGTTAGGCTTTTATTTTAATGCTTTTTATTTACCATTGAATTAGATTTTTATATCCGAAACCAAAGACAAGGTTTGGGACACCTATTGATCTCATCGGTGATGAAGTGTGTGTCAACTCCGGCCGATCAGTTCGCGTACGACCGGCCGACACAAGCGATGCTGTCATTCCTGTGCAAACACTTTGGTCTCCAGCGACCGGTCACTCAACACAACCATTTCGTCATTTTTGAGAATTTTGGTTAATTTGCAATCATTTCTAATTTACATTCACAGACACTATTCATAACCGAATCACACATTTAAGTCAATTCAGTTACGAATCCAACTCTACTTAAAGCAATGTATTTACAAAATTGTGATATTTTTTGAGTTATAAGTTATAACTATTTTGCAATTCCATAGATTTCTATTACAATCAAAAAGACATTAATATATTATTTAAGTTAATTTATTTTACAGAATAAATAACAACAAAATTATGTTCAATAATACAACAGAAATTCCAGTCATATGTTATAAATATTTAAGAAATTTATTATTTTTATTAACAAATTATTTAAAAACGAAAATTTAAATTCTTTTGAATAAAACACTTATAAATGAATACGAAATGTAATAATGAATTAACAAATGGCTTAAAGTATGGACTCATTCCTCACTTGACATGACTTGTGATTCGTTTGAAGTCTGTTTCGATAGGACGCTTCTCTGCAGTTTCAATAACTCCTCACTCAAGAAGTACTCCAGGCTGACGCGCCGATAATAGAGTACATTAAGACACTATAGGGAGAGCAGGAGGTTTAGTTACCGCGGCAGCTAGAGTCTGACCGCTTCGCAGAAAGCGATCGGCAATTCATTCATCAGTTTGTGTTTGTGTTCAGACGAACACAACTTCTCAATCAGTTTATATACAAGTTTTGTACTTCGCGTCAATTTGTGCTCAATTAGTGTCAAATACACCAACTTTTGGGCCACTTCTGCATAGTTTTCGCCTGTCATTCAAAAGCATACAATCAATACATTTATACCCGAAAACAATGTATGCATCGCTTACTTGACATCTTTGAAGTGAAGTACTGATGAGTGATGTCATCGCCGGCGAAGAATAGAAGTGATGCTATGTTTTCATTCAACCAATTCTGAGGAATTTTGATCATTTCTTCCATCAATAGAATTACGTCTAAAATAATGGCAAAAGTAGTGATTAAGTGAATGAATGAAAGCGTGGTTTCAAGTGATATACTGTTCTTGTCTTCGGCAGTCTTGGTCTGTCTGAAGAGCATATATAACGCGAATCCCAACTCTTCTAATCCAGCGTTGATGAAGAAGGTGTCCGTCAGATCCCACCAACCGATGTATGGGACGGTTGTGTGAACCGGACTCACACTAATCAGTGGCCCAAACATAATGAGCAGTAGTTTCGCTCTGACGGCCAGTGAATGCGGTTTTAGGATCCGATTCAACCAAAACAGCGACTCATTTATGGTATTATTCTTGTTGTTCTTCTGCGAGGGATCGACGCATACATAGCGGTAGAAACAGCGCACGAAATACTCGATGGGCTGTCGGGCGCCCAATGGACTCTTCGCTATGGTTTGGATCCGTTGCTCCATATGAGCGATCGCTGCACACAAACACAACCAATTCATTAGTGGACAACAAATCATTAGATCTCCACTTACTTTGCATTGTCTTAAACACATATTTCACTTCCGAGTCATCCCATCCGGCGATCACTTTGTGGATCAGTTGTCCGTAACATTCGAACAATAGACGCATCTTTTGATTCTCCAGAGGATTGATACTAACGGTGGGAAACCTTTCGATGCGATGAAACACTTTCACCAATAGATCCATTCGCTCGATAGTCGGCAGAAGACAAGTCATACGCTTCAACAGAAGTCCTGCAAAACAAGAGTTAAATGAATGTATAAATGAATGAATGGATCAATTGGTGGACACAAGAAGAACAAGTGATTCAATGCCTAATTGTATGTAAGACTCGATGCGCTGTTTGTGTTGTGGCGAAGAAGTGGGCGACGAGTGGTTCGGTAAGTGTTGGCCGACAGACACAGCCATCGGTCGGACCAGCGATCGAAAGCCCGGACCCGAGTCCACAAAGTGGTCGCGAATGAAGTCTCGGAACCACTTATTGGTGATCGTCAGAGACGACAAGTCTTCGAGCGAGAGGTACGACAAAACAATGGCCACCACTTCGTTGGGAACCGCTGTGAATGCGCCGACACTGGCCTTCAGAGTGTCCACCGCTGCCCTGTTCTGGCATTCAGTGGTCGCACACATCGGACACAGAGTGCTGGCCGTCGGCTCACTCGCAGACATCGTTGGGATCAGTGTTTCGGTGATGTCTTCGGCACTCAATGCGTGACAACTCTTCAAAGCATTCATCAAAACAACATTCGAATCGTTCGCTTCGAATGTGACGTCACTTTCAACGCCTTCTCATTGGCTCTCACTTTCAACGCATTCAACACTCACTAGACTTTGCACTCAATTCCCAATCGCTTTCCCCGTTATGTGTATTGCGAACCAAAGGCTCACATCTTTACAGACAACACATTATTCTCATTCAAACTCTACTCCCAATACAGTAGTACTCAACACAACTATACTAACCATAAATGTCGTCAATAAATACAAAACTATTTTTATGTCAAAGTTTTGTTTGAAGTCCGCATTCATTGTATCTTTGAGTTTGATTTAGCGGTGAATTGAATGCCAAAACTTTGACAAATGCACACAATTTGTAGACCAAAACAAAAACTATAAACTTTTGATATAACAAACACAACAATTGGTGTTTGCCTTTGCAATTCATATCAACCCTAACCTAACCGTCTGTTTGATGCAATTGTTGAGTAAATGATGTCTGGATTAAGTTTGGCTCAAATATAAGCCGATTATAGATTTGTGTAGTGTTTGTGTAAAGTCTTAATTACCCGATAGTCTCTGTAATAGTGCCTCAAAAACAATATATTGAATGAGTTTATATGGAAATGAAAGTGATTTTCATAATAAGTGTAGTAATGATTGATAAATGTATAGCAAATAGTGGATTATTTTCCACCGAATCCATGAATGAATGGTATAACTGTTGTTTCATTGATGGACTCAATGGCTAGTGTTGTGAGCGTTGCGGTGATGTGTGAAGAGCTGTGCAATGGTAGGTAAGGTATGGTATGCTCTGGCAATGCAGTGGTAGTGCTGTGACTACAGTGTAGTGAGTAGTGCTGTAATAGTGGTGTAATGTGTGAGCAAATGGTGTAATACCTGTTGTCGCTATAGCTGTTGGTTGTGTTGGCAGTGCTGTGACTGAGGCAGTGGTAGTGCTGGTAGTGCTGGTAGTGTAGGACTGGTAGGACTGGTAGTGTATGTGTAGAATGTGTTGAATCTAGTGTTTCATCAGTTGTCAGTGCAATTGTATCGCTTGTGTCCACGTTTGCCATTAATTGTCTTAATTGTTGTTTCTCTCTCTCCTCTCTTTACTGTTGTCTTTGATGTCCTAATTGTTGTCCATTTGATGAGACAATATCTCTCACTCGTCTGTCCGTAAGGTATGTGCTGTTTGTCTGGTTGTCTGTGAAATTGTGTCACCCATTCCTCAGACACCACTGCAATCACATCCAGATTGTCATCACGAGTAACACTATAGGCATGTCTTAACACCAAACAAATGAGTCAATGAGTCCATGGATTTGAACACAAATACAAATGATTGCAAACATTAATACAATTGATATCAATATTACGACCGCTTATTGAGAGATAAGCGCAACAAGTATTGCATGTATTAAGACATTAGACTACTTCAGCGCAACCATTGAGTCATTAAATCCATCCATCAGTCCATCTCTTGACACCATTTCACTGATGATGAGTTCGGCCAACACTACGGCCAACGCTGTGTCGCCTCAACCCGTCGTAATGGTGGCCAACAATGGCCTGAGAGAGCCCGACGGGGACGCCATCAAGATGTTTGTCGGACAGATCCCTCGCGATTGGACTGAATCCGATTGTCGACGACTTTTCGAAGAGTTCGGCGAAATCCACTCAATCAATGTGTTGCGAGACAAGCAGTCGGGTCAGAGTCGCGGCTGTTGTTTCGTCACGTATTACACGCGTCGGGCGGCCCTTCAGGCACAGGACGCCCTCCACAACATCAAGACATTGACGTCAATGCATCACCCGATTCAGATGAAACCCGCAGACTCTGAGAACCGCAACGAACGCAAACTCTTCGTCGGCATGTTGTCCAAGAAGTACACCGAATCCGATGTGCGACTCATGTTTGCCGCCTATGGAAACATCGAGGAGTGCACTGTCTTGAGGGACACTAACGGCCAGAGCAAAGGTATGTCATAACACTGGTTAGCGTTGCCTATAATGACCGTAGAATCTCTCCCCAAAGGGTGCGCTTTCGTCACCTTCTCGACCCGTCAGTGTGCCATCAACGCCATCAAAGCTATGAACCACTCGCAGACTATGGAGGGCTGCTCTTCGCCTCTTGTGGTGAAGTTCGCGGACACACAGCGCGACAAAGACGCCCGAAGACAACAGCAGCTATTGATGCAACAGTTGTGTCACTCATCGCAGCCCAATCCGGCGGCGGCCACTCTGGCAGCGGCCGCAGCCAACCCTTATCTGGCATTAGCGGCTGCGGCGGCCGCTCAGCAGCAACAGCAACAACAGGCGGCCCAACAGCAGAACGCATTGGCAGCCGCGGCCACTCTCGCTCTGCAGCAACAGTTGGCCGCAACGATGAACACCTCTCCTGAAATGTCTTTGGCAGCGGCGGCCGCAACACTGGCCGCGTCTAACCCCATGATGTTAGCCGCTCTCTGCGGAAGTGCGGCCAACAATTCAAACAACCCGACCGGCAATTCGACACCACAACAGCAACACATGAACGGCTCGAATGACATTTACAACACATCTCAGAGCCAACAGCACCAGACGTTTTCCAATTTCGGTTTGGGTTCGGGTTCGGCAACTATAGCCCAATTGGCAGTACAGGCGGCGCAACACCAGAACAGTTTGGCTCAACAGCTGTCCCACAGTAACGGCAACGGCGGCGCCAAACAGACGGAAGGGCCCGACGGCGCCAACCTTTTCATATACCACTTGCCGGCAGAGTTCGGCGACACAGACCTGGCGTCCACTTTCTCGCCGTTCGGGAACGTACTGTCGAGTAAAGTATTTATTGATAAACAAACAAATTTATCGAAATGTTTTGGATTTGTATCGTATGATAACCCCATATCAGCACAAGCGGCCATTCAGGCCATGAATGGCTTTCAGATCGGCACTAAACGACTCAAAGTCCAACTCAAACGAAGTAAAGATAAGCCATATTAGTGTTGTTAGTGTTGCACCGGTAGTGTCATTGCCAGACATGACAGTCCCCTCTCTGTATTGTTTGTTGTGTCACTATTAAGACTAAATGGTCTTAAAGTTTTGTTTTCCACTTTTTCTGTACTCAGAGTTAATATTTGATTTATTGGACAAATTTATAGTAACTTATCGTTGAATTGCGGACCAAATATTGCACTAAATTTTTGAAATATTTCTAATATAAATGAATAATTAATTGAATTATTGATGATATAAACTGAACAGAACTGTCCTCAAAACGCCTTCAAATGAGCAAAAACTGCTTAACATAACAAAACAAATACGACAATAGCCTTACATAACTTCCTTATCCTTTACCGGATATGTGTATAAAACATATGTAACTAATTGTCCAGTGATTCAATGAATTCATTTTCTCATTAATTAATTAATTATAATTAATATTTAATATATTATATACTAATAATGACTCAAAATGTGCTCACTTTTAGAAAGCAAACATGATTTCAATTCAAACATTATTCTAGTCTTATATAACCCTTCGGTCAGACGTTATAAAAGAGCCAGAATTTACACAATTTTTCCAATTATTGACTAATTATTATTATATAATTATTATTCTGATGGAAACGTTATATAATATACAATATATATAATATAAATACAAATCAATTCAAATTGAGAATAAAGTTCAGACAAAGAGCTTTACGTTAGAAAACAGACAAAGTTTTTGATGAGAGCAGCGGTACTACCGATTCGGTAGCTTATATTATATTTTGTTATTTTATTATTAATTATATTATCAAATAAGTCGCGCTTTGATTTCATAATGATTATTGTTTGAGCCGAAAGTCGATAACAATCTATTATACTGTAAATGATATAATGATTTACTATTGCTATATAATTGATGGGACAGTGTGTTCGGTGTTTGAATCGCCGACATCTTTATATATACACATCTATTTAAATATATATAAAATTGTTATATAACTTGAGATGAATAGGAAAATCGTCACAACATATCACATATCAATGATATCATACCTCATATGTCGGTCCCATTCGAGGCATTTAAAGCTCAATCGACTTCCGGTACCGGTATTCCTATTATTTCGGTATTTATTTTTAAAAAATTTTATTTATCAGAAAAATGAGTTTTATTTTAAAAATATTTAAATATTTACTTAAGATTTTATATTTGGCTAAAAATTTTATTAATTGAGTTATAATTATATTTAAGTTTTTATATAAATACGACAAACACTGGATCTGAATATTTATTATTTATAAACTGAAATCATTTTATAATTAAATTCTTATTGTTTTTCATTGTATTTTATATTTTAAACATGTTTTAAGTTTTTCCTATTTATCACAAAAAGAAAGAATATTATAATTAATATGAATATTAGGTCTAAAGATATTTTTATTGAATTTCTAACGAAAACTAGTAAATCATCGAAACTTTTGAACATCACATCAAATGCCATCAAATCTGTATTTTTGAATAAAACAATTGTTGTTCACTATATATGAGTCGATACTTTTGTGATGAGAAATGATATAATTATTTGTCAGAAAAAGATAAAAACAAAACAATAAGTTATAAAAACATATATTTGAGAAAAGCATTGATTTGTGCCAAAAAACAATAGTTTATTAAATTGTCTGTAAATCGATAATTGTATTGAGTTTTGAATGTGAGCCCAGATTTACAATGTTTTCTCAAATAACAGTACCATTTGATCCCTAATTAATGTTTTACTCAAATGTCGACTCAAACTGCGAATTGAATTTGATTTTTGATCATAAAAGAGGTTTGCGTTAAAATATTGGAAAAAAGTATTTAAAATGTTTTAATAATTATTTGTTATGATTGTATTTATATGAACAAAATGTTTATCGTATTTAAATGTTTTGTAAACGAGGTGTTAATATGGGATAAACTCTCTTATTCTCATACTTTTATATTTAATTATTATAATTGCTATTCTATTGATATGTTATAAAGCATTTAATTGTATTGGTTTGTGGTGTGAAAAAAAACTTTAATTAATGTTAAATTAAGTAATTATTCATTTCTATTGATATAACTGTGTATTTGATTATAGCGTACATTATTCTCGATATATTGTGTGCGTCCGGTTGTGTTCATTGCTATTAATTGGTGTTATTGTTGTTCAACACATTTTAATGCCTTAGAAATTGACATATTGTTATAGTTTTACATTCAAACAACACAGACCAACAAAAGTGGACAATATTTTAACAGTACATTAATTTTACCATTTTATTTATTAAGTGAATATAAAATTTTTGTTACATGTTCATTAGCTCTAAATTAAATTTAATATAAATATAATGTTATTATAAAGTAGTGGTAACTGTTGTGTCCATATTAGACGATATGTGTGAAAGTATAAGGCGTTAAAAGTGTATTTCTGTAGATGTCATACACAACAAAGTAATACTAAGATTTGTGAACAGATCTTATAAAACAAGAAATTAGCGAAAATTGGCTATTTTTGACGTAAACTAATCTCATTTCAAATACAATTGATTTAAACATTTATATCTTTTGGGAAATTTTCAAAATAAACATCAATTCGTTATAAATTATTTGGCGTTTAATTATTTATCAAA
>CAJPIZ010000934.1:0-19612 GCA_905368565.1 Medioppia subpectinata | reverse complement strand
TATTCGTGATCATGTGGGGAATGGCCGACAACTGAGACAACCAGCCGTTGATGTCCAACATGTTGGACGAACTGTTGCCGCTCTGCGAATCGCCGTCACTCGAGGCCAACAATACGCCTGAAACTGATTTCAATTAGAGTTTGAATTCAAGAAACGGTTAGAAATACCCAAAAGTAGGAGAAAAGAGACGAAAAGAAAGTTTTGACGCATTTTTGTACAGATTTTGCGATTCATATGAGAGTTAATAACGAAAAGCAAAACGTTTTTATGGATTGAGTTTTGGGCGGAGTTTTCGAGTCAAAGAACTCAACAAATGTTTGAAAGCTTTTCACGACATTTGTGTCCCAAAAATGGGAACAAAATCTGATTTAATTTCGATTAACACAATTAACAATTGGTTTCGTTTTCGTGAATAAATAATCGTTTATTCAAATCATTAAAAGAAATAAGAATTTCGAGAATTCTCGCGAAGAATAATTATTTGAAAGAAAACGCATTTTTAGTAATTTTACAATTTATTTCAATCTTTGGTAACATTTGGCTTAATATTCAACACATTTGACGCCTGATTCAGCGTCTCGTTCAAAGTGGACACAACGGGACCGTTGAAGGTGTGAGCGGTTCCGCCGGTCATCTCCTGAACCACTCCTGTCCCGGAATTCATGGTATTCGAGGCCATATTGACGGCAGTGTTGGCGGTGTCCACAGCATTGCCCGAAACACTTCCCATCACGTTATTGACGCCGACGGCGGAGTTGGAAATGACGTCTTGAGCCGAGTTCATCATCGACTGCAACGACAGCACCATTTGGTGCCATTGAGGCGGACTTTTGGCTTTGGATGCAGAGAGCGTGAGGTTTGGGAAGAGATTTGAATTGGAAATACCGTTTGAAAGATGGAGAGCGAGAAGAAGAGTGATTGTTGTTTTGAAAGACATTTTGAATGAAAATTTACGAGAAATTCGTCGCTTTTTATTGCAATTGATTTAGTTTTTGGGCGGAGTTTCAAAACAACCAATTATTCAGAGTTTAGCAAAAAAAGTGTTTTATTGTTCATTAATTTTGGTTTTGTTCGGTTTAATCGATTCGTTGACCAAATTCACGGTTTCGTTCATTGTGTTGACCAGCGGTTTGGTCAGCAGATCGGTGCTGCCGACCACACTCTGGACAACGCCCGAACTCGAGTTCATCACATTGGAAGTGGTGTTCGTGACGACGTGCGACAGATTGGAGACGGCGTTGAAGCCGTTTGTGGCCGAATTGACGGCCGGCTGAACGTTGGACCAGAAGCCGTTCGCCGTCCCGAACATCGAGTCCCAGACCTGTTTCACGTGGAAGTTGTTCTCCGCTTTGGGGGGAAGAGAACGTGAGACAGGGATTGTGTTTGAATGGAATTACCGTTGGAGAAGCAAACGACACAAAGAATGACCAGAAGTTTCATTTCGAATATTCTTTTCACTAATGTTTCCATTCTTTCGTTTTCTCCACTCTTTTAAAGTGGAAAACATTTGCAAAAATGAATAAAATCGGAATAAAGTTGAATAAACTTTCAAAATTGCTTTTTATTGAACATGTGTTTCGAAACATTAATTATCTTTGCTTTCTTCTTCTTCCGAGAGCTCTCGTTGTTTCAACTCTTGGGTCAAAGAGTCCATGAGTTGTCGCGAACTCAAGTCGCCGTTCTCCGCCATCGACGTCATCAGTTGGATTGTGGTCAACAGCAACTGTTGGATTTGATCGGAATTCATGTTTTCCGTCAAATGTTTGGTCATTCCGTCCAACAGTTGGGGAGAAATGGACTCGAAATCGACGCTCTCTTCGCTTCTGACTGAAAGAGCGTTAAAACAATACAACAAAGAAGAAAACTCACCGAAAGTGAAGAGAATTACAAACAAAAAGACATTCGTTTTGGAAATCATTTTCAGAAATGACTAAAAAATTAAAACACAAAACAGAAAAGAGAATAAAAAAGGAGTTTCAATAATGAGAAACGCCTCGATTCGCGCACAAGTGTTCAAAACTGCTTTTATTTATTGAGAGAACTCTCGCGACACTTGAGTTCGCGTTTAGTGTTGAGAAACACGAAGTTTCCGTCTTTTATGCGATAACTGAACAATGTTTGGCTCTCTTCGAGCGCGCGGTTCCGGAAACACAGAATCAGATCTTTCGAATCGAACGCCTCTTTGCGCAGAATCCGCGCCAAAACTGTTCCGACGGTTTCGGCGGCCGACGTCTGCACAGAACACGACTGCCGGCTGTCGATCCTCACGACGAGTCGCAGCCGTTTCCGCACCACAAACACGAGCACAGGATTCACGAGTCGGACGACGCCATAGTCTGCCAGCGATTTGTGGTCTTCGAGCGCGCGGTTCGACACAAAAACCGTCGACTCTTCGTCCGAGTTCTCCATTCGTTGTACTCTTTGTTTGAGCGCCGAAATCGGTTGGCGAACGTCGGCCTCCACTATGAGTGTGTTGTCGTCGGTTCTGACCACTATTTTGCCGCGATTCGGATCCAATCCGTGTGCGGTTCTCAAGCGAAACAACTCGCGGCGCAACTCCTCGCTCTCTTTTTCGAGACATTGGATCCGTTGGTCGAGAGAACGAAAGGTTTGAATGAAAGGAGAATTGACTCGTTCGTTCGGCATTTTGAATTGTGATTAACTCTCGTGTGAATAATGTGTTTATTGTAATGAAATTATATACAAAAGGTTTGCTAATGACTAGAATTACAATTAATACTGAATTGAGGCAACGGTTCGACGATTTTGTCGCGAAACACGCGATGAAGCGCTTCGCAAACGAACCGAAACTGAGACGACGTCTGAATGAGCATGGCCCTCTGCTCGCGCATCACGCGCACCAGCTCCAGCGCCCCGATCGCCTCGTTGGCCTCCATCGCGCACATCGCCGCCTCCATCAGGATCAGGACGCCTGTCCTCCCGATGCCCGCCGAACAGTGCACCACAAATGGCTGCGAACTCTGCGCCCGGAATTCGCGCACAGACACTATGAGATCGAGGAAGTCGTTGTCGCGCTCGGGAACGCCGTGGTCGGGCCACGCCAGGTACTGCAGGTGGCGCACGCGTCGCTCCTCCTGCGTCTGCGAGAGATGTGCATTGTTACACGTGTTGTGTTTTTTGCAATCAAACCTTGGAATCCGTGATTTGAAAGATGCGCTCAATTGTCGCCAAACAATCGCTCTGTTGCACGAGACGCACGCGAAGCGCGCCGAAAACGGCCAACTCGTCGTCCGCCTCTTCGGGCCAATATTTGTGGCACTTCTGGCGTCCCTTCTCCTCCAGAGGCGTCACCATGATGATGAGCGCCGACTGCTGTTCCCAAACCATTTGCCAGAAGTCTTCTGTGGTCTCTTTGAGCGGTCCCTGAGTGGCGATGTATCTCAAGGCCACACCAGTGGTGGTCACGTGCATCGTCACGAACGACGCGTTGATGTAATCGCCGGACAGAGCGTCGCGCAGAACGACGCGCGTCGAGTCGTCTGCGGAGAGATGGCATGAGATTGTGATAACAATAACAATGACTCACAGGGCGAGATGTCGCGGTAGCGGTTCTTGGAGAGGTTGTCGGGAAGTCGCGCGCAATTCATGGTTTCGCCGCTTTTCTTGCGATTCAATTGCTGTCAAATCAATAACAATGAGATTGAGAGCGAGAAACAGCGATTCAAACCTCGAACTGCAGAACCAGACTTCCGCTGTCAAGGCCTTCCGCCAACAATGCCATCGATTCGGCCAAAGCGTCCGCACGCGCTGTCGGCGAGGCGTCGGCAGGAATGTACTGAAAGGCGGGCTCTTCCGGCAGCAGAGCGTCGCGCGCGTACACTAAGGGGGAGAGAGTTAGCGGGGAAGTTGACTTTCAATGGGATTACCGTTCGGGCGAATGGAGAGCGAGAGTTGGGCGTCGGGGCCGCGCGTGGAGCGGATCAACTGCACGATCTGCTCGTGCGAGAGGCCGGACACGTCGGAGCCGTTGATGGCCATCACTTGGTCGCCTTCGCGCAGCTGCGGGTTCGCGAGGTCGGCCGGCGTGTTGGGCGCGACGCGCGACACGAGAACCGGACAGTTCTGGTCGTGACCGCCCTTCACGTTGAAGCCGAAGCGGCCGTCCGCGTCGGGCCGCATGTGAACGGTGTGCAGGTGGACGGGCGACGAGTCGTCGGAGAGCGACGACAATCTGTTGGTCTCCTCTTTGTCGATGAAAGGCAGCGACTTGAGACAAAATGGCGACGAAGCGGTCCACGCGCTCTTCGCCGGAGATTCTGTACTTTGAATGCGATTGGATTGAAAGCTGTCACGTGATTGTCCGTTGGAGAGCGAGAGCATGAGATTGTTGATGTGCGGGATGGGCACCGTCTGGTGGAAGCGCGCCGTTCTCACAAACGTGCGGTCTGTGCGCTGAAGACGTTTGCGGTTCTCTTCCAGAGTCTGGAACTCGGTTTTTCCCGAATACCGGAACCGCGAGCCGAGACTGAAGAAGAAGAAGAACTTCTTGGTGTGCGGTTTGGGCGTCTGGAGCCGAAAGAAGGTGTGCTGCTCGACGCACGCCTTCCACAGCGATTTGCACGTGCGATACGAACACGAGTTGAAACCCAACAACGCGTCGAAGCGCTCCGTCTATTGATTCAGTGTTAATTCAGTTCAAATCAGTGCTAACAATGTCAACAATGGACTCACGCCCTCGCGTCGCAACTGGACGAAGAAATGGCGTCTTTTGAACGAGATTTTGACGATCTTCGCCCACGAGAAGTGATTCGCTTTCTGGCCGTTGTGCAGAATCAAGAGGCCGGAGCCCGAGACGCCGATCTGGATCTCGCGGCCGTTCGTGTCCTTCGCTTTGTGCAGTTCCACGCCATACATGTCCAGCGCCTTCGCCTCTGCAACGGAGAGAGAGCTATTAGATTGACGGCAGTCGCTATGGAAACGCACGGATGAGGAAGTTGAGTTCGGCGTCGGCCGGCGTCTGCCCCCTATGGAGAGCGTGCAGCTCAGACACCTTCTCCTCGAAGTCCGCGCTTTGGTTCGGCACTAGTTTCAGGCGCGAGACGTATTGCGGATCGTGTTCTTCGGCGCAAAAGTCCCCGAATTCCGCTGAAAGGCATTCACAGCTATTATTCTCATTCAAAGGTCAACGAACCTTACATTGAACCACAAGCGAGCAGAGGAGCGCCAACGCGGCCGACGGCGCCACGAGTCGCGCGCTCACTATGTCTTTGCGGATCTGCAGGAAGAAGTGGTAACGCGTGTATTCCTCCAGCAGTCGCGACGGATCCGTCACATAGAACTTCAGAGGAGCGCCAACGCGGCCGACGGCGCCACGAGTCGCGCGCTCACTATGTCTTTGCGGATCTGCAGGAAGAAGTGGTAACGCGTGTATTCCTCCAGCAGTCGCGACGGATCCGTCACATAGAACTTGACTTTGAAGAAGAGGAGGAACGGCGCGCGCGAAGACTTGAGTTGTTTGCGGAGGCGTTTGTTGGGATCGAGCCATCGCTGCAACAAAAGGGGGCGTTAGGGGTTGAAAAGGAGGCGTGAATACTGACGGCATTGGAGTGTCCGCTGTGGGCAATGGTTTCGGTGAACTGGAGGCCGAAGTAATCACGTTCTATGAGTTCCAGATGACGGAACACCACATCCAACAGTTGGTCTCCTTTGGCGCGTCTCTGCAGAACAGATCATTGAAGAGAGTGAAAGACAGGCGAAGACTTACGTCGAGTTCGAAGACGTGTTGCGTGTCGTCCAAGAAGTAGACGAGACATCGAACGGTCTTTGTATTCCTCTGGAGCGCCAATTCGTTGGCCCTCACGTTATAAGTGCCCGAAAGACCGGCGAAAGTGCGCGACATTTGCCAACACTTGCCGTCGAAGAGGTTTCGCAAACATTCAAAGAGTTTTTTGACGTAAAATTTTCGCCATTTTATTGATAATCNATAAGTGCCCGAAAGACCGGCGAAAGTGCGCGACATTTGCCAACACTTGCCGTCGAAGAGGTTTCGCAAACATTCAAAGAGTTTTTTGACGTAAAATTTTCGCCATTTTATTGATAATCAGCCTTTGAGTCGCTCTTCACTGCCAAACACGCGACAGATGGCGCCTCACGTCTCACACAAAAGGCAACTTTGAGTCGGATTTAGATTTATATTAATTTTAATTTAGTTTTGAAAATCGAAACCATTTTCAGAGAAAAGACAAAAACACAGAAATTAAATAAAAAGCCATTCAGCGGTCGATCACGTGATGTGACACTTCTTGCGTTGTCTTCTTCTGAACCATGTTTTCCGTCTTTTGTCTCCATTTTGGGGTTGATTTCGAATGATTCGCACGACTGATGACCGAAAGCCATAAAAACAATAATCATTAGAATCAAAGACAATAATCAAAGAGAACGGAAACCTTCGTGAAAGGCGGCGTCCACGTTGAGGGGCGGGTCTTTGGCACTCGTCTCGATGTACGGCACCTAAGGCTCAATCGGTCAATAAGAACTATAGGGGTGACAGCAATAACAATGGCTGACCTTGAGTTGCGCGGCCATCTCGCGGCCCTGCTCCTCGGTGACCTTGCGCAGATGGACCAGGTCCACTTTGTTGGCGGCCAAAAGCATGGGATAAGAGTCGCGGTCTTTGACGCGAAGAATTTGAGTGAAGAAATGGCGAATGTTTTCGAACGACTGCTTGTCGGTCACCGAATAGACGAGGAGGAAGCCGTCGCCTGGGAAACGGCAAACAATGAGATCAGTTGCCGCGAGACCACTTCGCCTACCTTTGCGCATGTATTGCTCCCGCATTGCGGAGAACTCCTCCTGACCCGCGGTGTCCAACACGTCCAGAACGCACCACTCGGCGTCTGCGGGGGAAGAGTGAGACAACGACCAATGAGGAGCGCGAATACAGACCGACTTCGGTGTGCTGGAGATACGAGTCCTCGATGGTGGGGTCGTAGTCCGTGACGAACATCTTCTGGAAGAACTGGATGGTGAGCGCGCTCTTCCCGACGCCGCCGTCGCCCACCACCACCAGCTTGAAAGTGGTCAGCGGATCGTTCGGCGCTTTCGACATCTCCACGCGAAGCAGCGCTGCTCTAATCGCGCCTTTAGGACCTTTCCATACGCGCCTCGTATTCGCGCAGCGTTGGGCGCGTTGTGGCAAAAAGGCCACAAGCAAAGACACAAACGACGTTCGCTAAAACTCTACTATTTTATTGACGTAATTCATTCGCCGCGATATTTCGGACTCCGCTTCTCCTTGAAGGACATCAGCCCTTCGATGCGATCCTTCGTGCCGACAGTGAGCGTGTGTTGCGCCGCCTCTATGGCCAGTCCCGACTGCAGGTCCACTTCACTGCCCCGATTGATGGCCACTTTGGCGGCCTTGAGCGCCACCGGCCCGTTCTGGATCATCTCTTCGGCCAGTTTGACGGCGCGCCGGTAGGCGGCGTCGCCATTGGCGTTCTGTTCGACCGAATAGTTGGCAATTCCGATCTGATACGCGGTGTGGCCGTCAATGAGACGTCCGGTGAAAATGAGTTCTTTCGCCAAATGGAGGGGAATGAGGCGCGAGAGCCGCTGCGTCCCCCCCGCGCCCGGAATCACGGCCAGCTTCGTCTCCACCAATCCCATCTTCGCGTTGGAAGCGGTGACGCGCAGGTCCGCCGCCAGCGCGTACTCGAGGCCGCCGCCGATGGCCGCGCCGTCGATCGCGGCGATGGTGGGGAACGGGAAGTCGTGGATGGCGTTCGCGATGGCGCGCAGTTTGGCCACGAAGGGCGGGATGTCCTTCTCGGGCATCGTCGCGCGCTCTTTGAGGTCGGCGCCGGCGCAGAAGATGCCGGGAACCGTCGAGCGGATGATGAGAACGCGCAGCTCTTCGTCCTTCGACAACTGGTAGAGACTCTCGTTGAGAAGTCGCGCCATTCCTCGCGAGAGAGAGTTCGCGCCGTTCGGGCGGTTCAGAGACAACACCTGCGGATCAAAACAACAATAGAGACGACAGCGACGTTCGAGACGACACTCACGACAACTCCGGCGTCGATTCCGCTGAGTTTGGAAGTGAAGACCTCGTCGTCGCGCTGCGAGGCGTGAGAAGTGCCGATCACTGACCGCTTGGCGGCCGCCAGAGGACAGCGCGTCCGCAGAAAGAGACTCTGAATCGCGATTCGTGTCAAAGAATTCATGTTTTCAAAGACGACACAAATGTGAACACAAATTACGACATGAAAAACGTCTCAACTATTGTTCGCCCCTTTGGTCGAGAAATTGAATGCAATTTACATTTAGTGACTATTTATTGACTAATCGTGACAACAATTAAGGCTGAGTTGTGTCGCCATCTGTCGTCGTGTGGAGAATATAAGAGAGAAAAGTGTCGTAAAAAATGGAAATCACGGAAACGAAGAGAATCCGGAATTTCGGCGAAAGAAACACGAAATTCAAGGTCTGGAGAGGAATGAAGAAACACCAGTCGGCCTGAAGGGGGAGAGAGGGTCAGTGGGGGAGGAGTAGAGGCTCACAACACTCACGAGGCAGAGGAGCGCGAGGTTGGCGCGCAGTTCGCGAAGACTTTGCCGAACGGGCTTTCCTTCCCATTGGCCGACGATGAAGAAGACGGAAGCGCCGAATGGCGGACCGATGGCCGCCTCGCACGACAGCTTCTTCAGCAGGTGTTTGCGCGCCGAAGACGGGAAGCGCTTGTCGAGGAATTTGTACCAAAAATGTCCGCAAAATCCGAAATAAATTCCCGTAAAAGTCATTCCGACTGAAAAGCGGACAAAATGTTAGAAAAATGAATTGAAAAGTGATTCAAAATACGAGTTCTGTTTGCGTCGAAGTGTTGCGCGCGGAGCAGAAGACGGCGTTCGATGAGCTGCTGTTCGATGAGATCTCCGGCGCCGAGAAAGAGGGCGCCAGTCGTCGTGTTGGTCGCGATCAACCACTTCGGCGAATAGAGCGCATTCAACACGCGCTTCACTGCCATCATGCGAGTCACGTGGTGTGTGAGGCCACAGATGGCAGCACTGGTCGTGTCAACAATGGGCGAAGTGTTTGAGATCTCGGACTTCACGACAATCGGAGCGCTCGAGACGTTTGCGGCGCACTTCGAGGAAGTGTTGCGCGACTCTGATTGGACGGAAGGCGTGGTCAGGATGTCGAGTCACGTGTTGAGCGTTCGCCACCACGAAGGAAGTGAGTCTCTGATTGGCTGTGCATTTGGTTTGAATTGCGTTTCATTGCAGCCGAATCTGAGCGCGACTTCCGGCCGCGAAGTCATTGTTTGGAGCGTTGGTTCGGAGAGAAGCGCTTTCTCGTGATTCGCGCGCAAAACGACGCGTCCATCGCTTCGGAGGATCGCGCGCTTCTGCTGCTGTCGGGCGTGACGATGGCGTTGGCGTCCACTGCGCGCGCGCTTCCCGTTTTCGTCCAGTTGTCGCCATCGAAGAGAAACGCCTTCTTTGGCGTCAAACTCGAGAACGGCTTTCGCGTCGATTATCACGTGATACACGCGAATCACGTGACGAAACCGTTTCGCAACCTTTCGGCGCTTTTAACTGTTTTTCGACGAAAAGTGAATTCGAATTCAATTCCGATTCGACTCTCGATTCGAATCACTTATTCGGTGACAAAATGGCCGCCGGAATGGCAGGAAGACAACAACGAGCCGCTGTTGGAGTTGCAAATGGCGGCGCTGTGGCCGGAAGTGTGCGAAGAAGTGGTCATCGATTCGGACATCCATTCCGACCTCATTCCCGACTCCGCCCCCCTCTGGACACTAAGGGCGCTGTTCCGCGACGTCGACGGGCCGCTCACGCGCTCACTGCGAGCGATGGCATTGTTGGCCCAGAATCCGCGCGAAATGACGTCATCAATGGATTCGGCGCTGAATTTGATCGAAAGCTGGGTTTTCGACGAAAAGCACGAAATGGAAGCGCAAGAATGGCCGGACATGAAGAGCGCGCCTATGAATAGTCTCGCGGCGCGAATTGCGACCAATTTTCTGAACATTTTGTCGAAAGAGAAATCCGAAGAAGTTTTGAGCGCTTTTTGGCGCGAAATGTGTGCAAAACTGAGACATTATTGGGAGAGCGCGCGTCCACTGCCACACGTCACGTGTTCTCCCGATTTGAAGCGCTGTTTATTGCACCAGAAGTTGCAGTTTCTGCAGAAATGCATTCTCGCGCGCGTCGAAGAGCAGAACGACGAGTTCTTCGACTGCTGTGACGACACGACGACAGCGGAGACGTCAGAAGAGACGACCACTCAGTGTCGCGCTCTCTATTTGTTGCGAAACCCGAAGAAAGCGCTTTTGGTGCCGAAGACTCAGGACACGCCTCCCGTCACCGAAGACATGGTCGCCGAGCAGATGGCGCTTTTGCAGCGCTTGGCCGCCGAGGGCGACGGCGCCAGAGTGCGCGCGCGCCTCCAGAGCCAATCCCTGTGCTCAGACATGTCGGCCTTTAAAGCGGCGAACGGCTGTGACGTCACGTTCGAGGACTTCATTCGCTGGCATTCTCCGCGAGACTTCGACGAAACCACGTGTTCTCTGAGCGAAAGGTTTCGAACCGAAGACAACGTGTGGCGCGAGTTGTGGGAAACGAGTGCCGCGACACCTGTCGAGCGCCAGAAACCGCTTTTCGACTTCACGCGCGACGCAGAGAAGGTGTTCCATTGGTTGGACGCGCGCTCAACGAGTGAAGCGGTGGAACTGTTGGAACCGCTGGTCGTCATGACAACCGTCAACAGATTGGGAGCAGAAGAGTCGCGCGCTCTGATCGCCAAATACGAGAGCGCGGGAATGGAGGCGTTTTGCGCTCAACGAGTGAAGCGGTGGAACTGTTGGAACCGCTGGTCGTCATGACAACCGTCAACAGATTGGGAGCAGAAGAGTCGCGCGCTCTGATCGCCAAATACGAGAGCGCGGGAATGGAGGCGTTTATCTTTGAGTTGTCGCGCGCGGAAACAACAATATTGCGAGTGAAGGCGTTGGAGCGGAAGTTGGTCACGTGCGGGAATGGCGTTTCGGGAGGAATGGCGCGAAAACTGGTTTCCGAACCGGAAATGGAATTCTCGAGTCTGAGCGCAGAGGCGGAAGTGGTGCGCGCGCTGTTCCGCCACTGCGAGCGCCACCAATACGAGGAAGAGACGACAGTCGGCGAGAGGAGCGACAGAAGAGACTTCTGGCCGAAAGCGACGGCCAAAGAGTTCATTGTGCGCGCGGCGGCCAAAGCGCCGCACCAGTGGTCACGTGACTCTCCGCAGCGAATGTACTGTTTGCTGAGCGAGAAGGAGATGCGGATCTGCGGCGCGTTCTCCACAGACATCACGTATTGTTAGTTTGAATAAATTTATTTCCAAAAACTCAAATGATTGCAACAATACTGCCGCGCGTTCACAACTTCACCGCTTCTTGTAGAGACACGCCTTGAGGCTGACGTCGGGCGGAGTTTCGCAACAATCGCCGCTCTTCTCGAACTCGAGGAACACGAAGTACTGGTCGTCCGAGAGGTGGCGTTGCGCGCGCAACCGGAACCCGAAAGAGCGCATTGCGCGCGCGAACGCCGCGACAGACGTCTCCTCGAACCGTGACGTCACCTCAACAATGAGGAGTCGCGCTCCGGCTCTCATCACTCGATTCGCTTCCTTCAGACAGTGTTTGAGATTCGTCGCCATTAGCGACAGACAGAACACTGTGACGTCACACGAGGCGGAGGGCAGCGGCAGAGACGCCATGTCTGCGCGCGTCACGTGACTGTCGGCGGAGACCAAGTCGAAGGAGTGGACAATGCGTTCGGGGAAGTGTTGGCCAATGAGCGCGCGCTCTCCGCAACCGATGTCTGCGATCACGTGGTCGGCGGGAAGCGTCTGCGAGGGAGAGAGGAGTTAATGGAATGCTTTCTAATGCGAAACAAACCTCCAGACGGCGGATCACGTGATGAACGGGTTTTTGCGGCCATTTCTCTGCGATTTGTCGATAGATTTGGTGATAAGTGGCGAACAATGGTTTCGAGAGAAAAGCTCGCGATTCTTGCGTTGAATGCGAATACAAAAACTCGTTTATCGCCCGAAAGCGCGAATAGAGGAGACGATCACGTGATCGCGTGGCCAGCGATCGACTCCTGGTGTCCGGCGATTCCACTCTCGCGACTTTGGTCTCATTTTTGTCCAGAATTTGTCGCAATTTCGCGCTTTGTTTCGAAGAAAACGTTTTCTTCATTTTGTTGTTTGTGTTTTGGTTTCCATGGAAACCAACGAAACGTAAACAAACATTTTGACTTTGGTCTCATTTTTGTCCAGAATTTGTCGCAATTTCGCGCTTTGTTTCGAAGAAAACGTTTTCTTCATTTTGTTGTTTGTGTTTTGGTTTCCATGGAAACCAACGAAACGTAAACAAACATTTAAAAACTAAAACTATTTTATTCTTATCAACAAATTGCCTTCAAATCGCCTCTCAATTGGCGTCTCGTGTCTAGAGCCGCGAATAGTGTCCGCCCGCGACAACAATCGACTCTCCGGTCAGATATCGGGAGTCGTCGGAGGCCAAGAAGGCCACAATGCCCGCGATGTCCTCCGGCGCCCCGATTCGCTGCATCGGAACCACGCGCTCGATCTCTTCCATCGCGGCCTCACTTCCGGTCAACGCGTCCGAGAATTTGGTCCGAATGATGCCGGGGCAGATGCAGTTGGCGCGGATGGAGAGGGCGGCGCCTGCGGGGGAGAGTGAGACAGGGATTGGCTGTTGTTCTAAATGGCTTACACTGATTGGCCACAGCCTTGGTCAAGCCGAGAAGCGCCGTTTTGGACACGGAGTACGCGCCAATCAGAGGGAAGCTGCGGGAGAGGGGGTCACGTGACTGACGGTGGGGATGACGTCATACTCACGGCTGATACGCGCCGATGGAAGAGATGTAAACAATGGACCCGTGAGCGCGCATCTCGGGAACGATCTCTTTGGTCAAGAGGAAGGCTGACGTCACGTTCACTGAAAGGATCTGAAGGCAACAATGAGTGTGAGCGCGAGGTTTCGGAGATTTCTTACTTTTTCGAACTCCTCTTCCGAAGTCTGAAAGAGAGAAGCGTTATAAAGAATCACGTGATTTCATAACTGACGTCGAGGAAGGCGCCGAACGCGGGGTTGACGGCGGCGTTGGACACCAACACGTCCACTTGGCCGAACTCGCGCAGAGTCTGCGGGAGAGAGAGTTAGGAGTGGATCTAGAGTTACGAAACACGAGTTACGGTCTGGAGCAGGCGCTGGCGGTGCTCTTTATTGCCCACGTGACACACGACGCCCGTCACTTGGAGTCCCTTCGCGCGCAGAGAGCGCACCGTCTTCTCCACGTTCGCCTCCTTCCTGAATGCAAAGCACAGTTATTGCACACGTCATTGATGGCCGACTCACTGACCGACTGCTGACCACAACGCGCGCGCCGTCTTCGGCCAATCGGGTGGCGATCGCGAGACCGATGCTGAGGAGAGAACAAGAGAACACTATATAGGAGTGGACAGGAAGCAGTTACCCGTCGGTGCTGGCCGTGACGATCGCTACTTTGTCCGCCAACCGTTTCTGACCACTCGTTGTGGACATAATTCGGCGATTGTTTGTCACGAGAAGTGTTTTGAGATTTCGAAACATTTTTTGCACTCAAATAAAGAGTACTTTTGATAAACACTTCTAAACATGACGTCACACTCGGCGCACGCGCTCTGCGCGCAAACTTCCCTAAAGTCGAAGTTTCGGCGAATTTTCGGTCAAAAGAATAGGAGATCCTTGGAGTGGTTGTGGAGACTGGTATTGGAGGTGTGGGCGCACGCGCGCAACCGGCCCTCCTTGACTCCTGCGCGGGATTTCCGCTTTTCTTATTGTTGTCCTTCACTTTCAATGAAATCTTGAATTTTCATTTGAAACGCATTTTTCTTCCAAGAAATCATGAAAAGCGACAAAACGTGAGATTTTGACCGAATTTTCCGTAAAATTAACTCTTTTTCCGATTTCAGACCAAAAGCGCGGAAATCTCTTTCCATTCGACAACTCGTGAGTCCAATATTAAACCTCAATCTTCTCTCATTCTCGCTCTCATTCACAGTTTGCATTCGCGGACACCTTTGACCGCATCTTCGTCGTGTTGGGCGCCACAATCGCCACAATCACCGGTTTCTCCTGGAATCTGCTGACCGTCGCCTTCGGGGACGTCGTCGACGTGTTCGTCGCGTTCGAGAGGAACGCGCGCAACAATGCCTCGGAAGTGGAGAGCGCGGAATTCCTGCGCAACGTCTACTTCTTCTCGTATTCGTTGCTCGCGCTCTGGATCCTCAACTTCGTGTCCAACTTCCTCATCTGTCTGCTCTTCTCGCGCGCCGCCAACAATCAGATCCGGCGCATAAAGAACCGCTACTTCGCGTCGCTGTTGCGCCAGGAGGTCGCGTGGCACGACCAGAACGCCAACACGGCCTTCGCCTCCACTGTCACCACGTGAGTGTCGCTGTCGTCGTCTGTTGTGCTCACTCTCCTCTCCCGATAGAGACCTGAAGCGCATAGAGGACGGCATGAACGAGAAGTTCGGTCTGGCCGTGTACAACGCGAGCACCGCGCTCATCGCCATAGCAACCGCGTTTGTTTACGGCTGGAAACTGACGCTCATCATCATCTCGCTGCTGCCGTTCCTCGCGTTCGGCACTTCCGTCATGAACAAGGTTTGTCCGTGTGTTGTGTGTGTCACGTGACTCTCACTCCCCCCTCAGGTGCAGGCGACGTTCGCGCGCAAGGAGGTGGAGGCGTACGCGGCGGCGGGAGGCGTGGCCGAGGAGGCGATCGCCGGCATCCGCACAGTCGTGGCGTTCGGCGCCCAACAGCACGAGAGCGAGCGCTACGAGCGCCACCTGTTGCCGGCGATGCGGAGCGGGATTCGACGGAACCTGATGACGGGTTTGGGGAACGGCCTGATGTTCGCGTGTCTCTACGCGGGGCTCGCGCTCGGCATCTGGTTCGGCGTCCAGATGATTCTGGAGTCGCGCGACTACACCATCGGCACCATCGTCATCGTGTTCTGGTGCGTCTCTGGCGCCGGCTTATGTTCGCGTGTCTCTACGCGGGGCTCGCGCTCGCGTAGACCAAGCCGCAGGTCTACTAAGACCTCAGCGCGCTGATGTGGTAGCCGTGGTAGCAGTAGCACAAGACCACGCAGAGACCGCGGCCGAAGAGGTAACCCCCGCGCCGCGGCGTGAAGCTCCGCATCGCCGTTGCCCGGGCGACGGCCGCCAAAGTGTTCGCCACCATCGAGCGACGGCCGCTCATCGACGTGACGTCAGAGGGAGGAGTCAAGCCGGAACCAATCAGGGCGGAGATCGAGTTCAAGAACGTGGACTTTTGGTATCCCTCGCGACCGGAAGTGAAGGTTCTGAACGGCTTCTCGTTGACTATTAAAGAGGGCGAGAGTGTGGCGCTGGTGGGCGCGAGCGGAAGCGGCAAGAGCACAGTGTTGCAGCTGTTGCAGCGCTTCTACGACGCGAACGGGGGAGTGGTCAGTGTGGGGGGGAGGGATGTGCGCGAGTGGAACGTGCAATATCTGCGCCAACAGATGGGCGCCGTGGGTCAGGAGCCGGCGCTGTTCGACACGACCATCAGGGAGAACGTGGCGCTGGGCTCGCACTCGAAACTCGTGGACGACGAGGACGTGGAGCGCGCGCTGCAAGAGGCGAACGCGAAGGAATTCGTGGCGAAACTGCCGCAAGGGTGGGACACGCGCGTCGGCGACCGCGGCGCGCAACTCAGTGGCGGCCAGAAGCAGCGCATCGCCATCGCGCGTGCGCTGATAAACGCGCCGAAAGTGCTGCTGCTGGACGAGGCGACGTCTGCGTTGGACACGCGCTCCGAGGCTGTGGTGCAGACGGCGTTGGAAAAAGCGTCCAAAGGGCGCACGAGTGTTGTTGTCGCGCACAGACTGTCCACTGTGGTCAACTGCGACCGCATCGTCGTCATGGAGACGGGCCGCGTGGTCGAGACGGGAACGCATGCGCAGCTGTTGGAGCGGAAAGGCGTGTATCACGCGCTCGTCCGCCAACAAAGCGCGGCGGCCGAACCGGAAGTGACGGACGCGGACGAGAGCGAAGCGGTGGAGAGCGGGGATCAGGTGGCGGACGAGGCGGAGGTGTTGGTGGGCGTGGACTTGGAGGAAGAGGCGCTGAAGAAGTTCTCGCAGAAGCGGCTGTTCGCGCTCTTCGCGGCCGACAAGTTCTACATTGTTGCGGGTCTCGCGCTGTCCCTCCTCTACGGACTCATTGTCCCCATTTATGCCTTCATTTTCGGCGCCTTCGTCGAGCACAAGCGCGTCTCGCTCTGCTCGCGGCTCTAGACCCGCGCGTCAGTGCACAAGCGGATGATAATGCAGCGCTAGCGGCAGCGGCAACCGCGGTAGAGACACAGCGTCTACTGCTAGGAGCCGCACCCCGGCGAGCGCCTCACTCTGCGACTGCGCAAACTCGCCTTCGACGCGATCCTGCGTCAGGAGATCACGTGGTTCGACCGCCCGGACAACAGTTGCGGCGCTCTTTGCGCGCGGCTCTCGGCGGACGCGGCCAACGTCCAAGGGGTCAGTATTCATGCCGTACTCACACCGCTCTAACTGTCCTGTCCTTAGGCCTCGGGTTCGCGGATGGCCATCATCTGCCAGGCGCTGTCCACGTTCCTGGCCTCAGCCGTGCTGGGCTTCGTGTTGTCATGGCAACTGTCGCTCGTCGCCATGGTCTTCATTCCCTTCATTCTGATTGGTTCTGCGATCGGCGCGTCGGTCGACAACTGGACGGCGCGCGCCAACAAACGCGGCGTCGAGATGGCGGCGAAGGTTGCCATAGAAACGCTTTCGTCGATTCGAACCGTGATTTCGCTGCAAAGAGAACAACACTTTTCACAACAATTCCAGCGAATCGTCGACGAGAACGCGAAGTAAGCATTCTTGACCACTTGACCACTGTGTCCGCATTCTCACACTCTCTAGGTGTCCTGCTGACTGGCCTTCACGCACCGCGCGCGCGACGACGAGCGGAAGAGCGACAGGTAGCAGAAGGAGAGCATAAGGTAACAGAAGGAGAAGCCGCCTTAGGAAGAGAGCGCGCCTGAAGAGACTTCCGGTCACTTCTTCGTGATCATCGAAACCCTGATCTACGGCTCGATGACCGTCGGTCAGTCCTCGGTCTTCACCTCCGACTACCGCAAGGCCAAGATCTCCGCCGCCAACATCTTCCGCCTTCTGGACAGAAGGAGTCGCGAGGCGGAAGTGACCGGAAGTGAGATTCGGGACTTCCAAGGGAACGTCGCGTTCGCCGCCGTCCACTTCCATTATCCCGGTCGCCCCGAAGCGCGCGTCCTCCGCGGCCTCTCCCTCGAAGTGAAGAGCGGCCAGAAGGTGGCGCTGGTGGGCGCTTCCGGTTGCGGAAAGTCCACTTCCGTGCAGCTGTTGGAGCGCTTCTATGACGTCACGCGCGGCGCCATCCACGTGGACGGGCGTGACGTCACTTCGGTGGACAGGCATTGGTTGCGCCGCCAGATGGCGCTCGTGTCGCAGGAGCCGACGCTCTTCTCGGGAACCATTAGAGAGAACATCGCTTATGGCGCGCGTGACGTCACGTTCGACGCGATCGTGCGCTCCGCCCAAATGGCCAACGTCCACGACTTCGTCCAATCGCTGCCCTCGCAGTACGAAACGCGTGTCGGCGCACGTGGCGCGCAACTGAGTGGTGGCCAGAAGCAGCGCATCGCCATCGCGCGTGCGCTCATTAGAGATCCTCGCATTCTGCTGCTGGACGAGGCGACGTCTGCGCTGGACACGGCTTCGGAGGAATGCGTGCAGATGGCGCTGGAGGAGGCGGCGAAGGGAAGGACGTGTTTGGTGATCGCGCACCGCATGTCCACCGTGAGGAGCGCTGACGTCATTTGTGTGCTGGAGAGGGGCGCAGTGGTGGAGAGCGGAAGTCACGAGCAGTTGATGCAAAGAAAAGGCGTTTATTTTCGACTCAATTCTCTTTAATTTATAATAAACTCGAATGCATTCTCAGATCACGTGATCGCGTGTCGTCGCCGCACGTGTGCGTTCAGCGCGTGCTTTCGGCGGAACTGTTGTTCGCATTCCGAACACGAAAACGGCTTTTCCTGCGAATGGACGCAAAGATGTCTTCTCAGCAGCCATTCTTCGTGAGCGCGGAAGTCACAGCCCGGCCACAGGCAGGCGTGCGCTGCGCATGCGTTCGCGTGTTTCTAAATGGAAAAGCGTGTGAAAAGCGTTCGAAAACATGAAAAACTGACCAAAAGGTGGTTTCGCAGTGTTTTGCGCGTCCGAAAGGCGGCGCCACACGTCTCGCGATCGCATTTGAATTGCGGCTCCAATTGGTGTGAAATCGCGTGACATTTCAATTGTTTGCGACTTTTGAACAGTTTTGGACAGAAATCGCATTTCATTGTTCTGCGCGGGAGAAGAGGTTTAAAAGTGAAACATGAATCACGTGACGAACCTCTCGTTGTGCACGACTTTGTGTTGATTCAAAGCCTGACGTGTTTTCGACTTATAATCGCATTTCGAACACAAGAACTCAGTCTTGGGTTCGGCCGCCAGAGGGCGTTGCGCGCGACGTCGCGCCCGTCGCGCGCACTCCGCGGCCACACAGCGCAGTGCTGTCCTCTGGTGGACGACTCGGCAGTGATTGGTCAGCGCCTCTCTCCCGACGAAACTCTTCGGGCATTGCGCGCACGCGAAGGGCCGCTCTCCGGAGTGACGGTTGCTATGGGCGACGAGCCGTGAGTTGCGATTCGTGCGGAAACCGCAGCCAACGAAACGGCACTCAAACGAGTACTGCTTTCTGCGCGCGACGACAGATGGCGTCTCTTTTCGAACGCTTTGCAAAAGGCTTTCGTGTTTTGAATTCAAATCATTCAAAGTTTTCGCGAGTTTTGTGTCAAATGTTTGTCCGAAACGCCGACAGATGGCGTCCAACACGTGTTTGAATTCAAACAGGCTTTCGATGCACTGATTGGCGAATCGGAGCTCTCGAGAAACTCGCGACAATTCGGTTCGCAATTCGTCCAAAATATCGTTCAAAACAATACAAGAATCCATTTTTCGTACAAAAATTACGTCATTTATTAAGAGCGCGGAATTCGAGCACTGCTTCGCGCAACAGGTCTTCGGTCAAGAGGTCGACGACCTTCTCCTTCACGGCCTTGACTTCTGCGCCGAAATGCGTCCACTGTTTGTCCTCCCGTTGGATCTCTTCGTAGAGAACGGCGTCCACGAGATCGCGACGACGACTCCGACGACAGAAAGACGACAACCCGTCTCTTCTGATGTCCGCGAGTGTCGTCTTCTTGTGCAACAATTGAAGCGCTCGCGCGACCAAAATGTCCGCATTTTTGGCGCTTTTGTCGCGAAAGAACTCTTCGAAACTCAGATCCAGAAGAAAGGCGCGGAAAGGGTCGCGAGACGTCTTCGGCTGACAGCCGCTCAGGAGTCGCGCGCACTCTTCGCCAATCACTGCCCGGACGTCGATTGCGTCGTTTGGCGTCACATCCGAGACGAGAGACGACACGTCGTCTTTGGTGTCGTCGTTGTCGTCCAAAACGTCG
>CAJPIZ010000933.1:0-19619 GCA_905368565.1 Medioppia subpectinata | reverse complement strand
CTTAGGTTGGCGTAGAAGTATACTAGGTAATAAATAATTATAAAACTGGCTATTGTTATCATGAACGAGCTTAATGAAACATTTTGACAGTTAATTTGTGCCAAAATATTTGTGTTAAACATTGTTTCATTAGTAAACATTTTGCTTTGAAAACATGCAAATATGTTTATAATTCATTATAACTATAAATTAATTAAATTTGTAAAATATAATATTTTATTAAAAATATAACGAAATTTATTAATTTAATCATAATGTAGTATTACTGTACAGTAGTTATTAAAAGTTGAACTAGGGCTATATTTTGTCGTCTTGCGTATAATTGGATCAACTATTAACCCTTAAAGCTTAAACTATAATTATGGACGTTGTAAATAAACTGGGAAAGTAATCACCCAGCAGTTAGTGCATAAACTGGGAGATTGATCTCCCACGCTTTAGTGCTGTGTATGCTGGGAGATTATTCTCCCAGTTTATGCAGTTTAATGCTGGGAGATAAATCTCCCAGTTTATGCAATAGACGCAGAAAAAGATTAGCACTATTTATACTGCAGGAAAAAAGTTGCATTGCGCATAAACTGGGAGAATAATTACCAAAACTTTNTCTCTCTCTCTCTCTCTCTCTCTCTCTTTCCTCTAATGTTTAGTTCATTAAAAATAACTTGTATTAAGAGATGTTATGTTTTGTTAACTATTTATTATTCAAGTAAAACAACTATTATTCGGTCGACAAAGCAAATGAAAATGCATTAGAAAAGCGGCCAAATGCGAGGCCAACGATCGCCGCCGTCGACACCCATTGCCACCGGACATCACTATTCATCGATGGCTTCGTTGCCAATGGGTATCACAACTAATGCGAGAGAGAGAGTTTGTAGTGAGAATTAGGTCGCATTCGGGATAAATAAATCGCTTTCGGATCAGAGACTCAATAACAAGAAGCCTAAGTAACACAATCTTACATGAAATTGATGTCTACTTCAGTTAAATACCTCACTATTAATGGCGAAGAAGTCTCATATTTATTGTTTTCTTAGACAACGAATTAATTATTTGACATTTGATAATGTCTTCACATTTTTCTTGAATTCCAGTTAATTATAATGGATTTTGAATGAAAAGAATTCAATCAATTTTCGGAACCATTGATTGGCATTAGTTTTCTTCTCTATTATTCTATATATTCAATGGATTTTTATGAATAATTCAACGATATTCTCATGAATATCAATGTCTAAGATATGGATTGGAAACAAGAATGCCATCAAAAGTGACATCTTTTTACATAAAAGATGAGCAAAACTTATGACAAAAATGTAATGACTTTTTTCCTCCATAAAAACAAACACAATATTAAAACTTAACGGAAACTTACGTCTGAGAGGAGAGACCCTTCAATGCAGTCATCATTCGGTTTGAGAGGCAATCGCTTGAAGTTATACAATAAGTGATACTTTGAGAAAATTATATACTTTTTTTTAGTCGAAAGTCTGCGTAAAATATTCTCAATTTTTCTAACATATAATCACAAAAAAGAGAGAAAAAAAGAAAAACTAAAACTTTTTCTCTTAGAAAAACTTAATTAAAGACATTAAGTGATCGGAAAGTAAAATATTGTGTTCACAAAACAAGTGGAATGAGAGATGTTTTGGATCTCTCTTTTGACTGCATTTCAATTGATGGCAAAAACTTCTTTTCATCTCTCGGTTCGCTTTCGTATCGCTGTTTAGCATTTGGTTCACTCGATTCGGAGCAGTCGTACACAACATATTGAGTGGCGTAACTCAACATCACATTCACACTCAACAACCAACACATATACACACATCTCATTGCTATACCAGTCCTGTGCTAAAGCATATGAATCAACATTTATATTAAATATTTCTCAAAAATTCACTCAAAAACATAGACTTCAAACATAGGGTTTTTGACAAAACAAATATATATCTCGATTGCAATCGATTTTGTGGATGAGATCCAAGCAATAGGTGCTCTTGGAGTCAACGTCAGGACTCCGACACGTCATTAAACCGGTCGTCATATATAAAGCGATCCGAGTTTTGTATTTTATGTCTTTTTCTTGCATTTCATGAATTCATTGCTCGCAAAGTAGTTGTGATTCTAATTGAATTGATTGCCACTAATAGTGATCATAAAAATTCATTTAATAAATAAAATACAACGAAAAAAGTCAAACACAAAGAATATAAAAGTGAATTACAGTGTATTTGAATAGTCGTTGAGTTAATGATTGAGACGATTAGACAACTAAAGCGGAGAATAATACAGTAATAATTCCTATGACTTTAATAATGACAAGTAGTTGTAGTTGTGGTCCAGAAATCATTATAAGAATTGGGAATAAATAGTGGCAAACATTACATATACTATACTCTTAGGAATACTTAACATCAACTATAATGAGAATGAAATTCAATGAACTACTAAAATGTGGTTATCTTTTCGTTTTTCTAATTAACTCTTTTAATTCAATCACAAATTAAATCAATTTGAATGAATTGACTATAAAATAAAGGCTATAAAACTACTAGTATTTCTCGTCAACTATTCTTTCCTCCCTTTAAAACTCAATTTCAATGGTTTTTGTACAATAAGTGTTTTCACAGAATATCTCGTTTAATAAGAATTTTAATATTTAATTCTTGGTATTAATATTTGAAGGATTGTTTAAATTACATTAAATTACAAATTCATTAATAACTAACTATTAATAATATAGTATAATAAAGATTATGTTTGTTATATGTAAGTAAATTTGGTTAGTTGTCAGACACTGTGATTAATTACCAGAAAAGACCATAATTATAATATTTGTTGCAAATTTGTGTTGAGTGTCATTTAAAAAGAAATATTTATAGACAATAAATATTCGAAAGAGTAGTTTTGCGGAAATGGTTGTGTATTTAACACAATAAGTCATATAATAATAATAATAATAATTTTTTGCAAAGTCATAACTAAATGAATTCAATCAGTATTTTACACAATGCTTTCATTGGACCCACTTTTGCAACGATTACAAACACTTCTCAATACAACAGTTGGCATTTGAAACGAAAAGTTTGGACAAGTTTTTCACTTTTTTGATATTAGTTTTTTAAAATTGTCGTTTAGTCTACAATATTAATATAAAAAGGATTCGTTACTTATACTTAAGATGATTAATCCGTTTGCAATCATCTCAATGATATTAGTTTATAATATGGATGGATATGATTGTCATCAGGTGTATCCACCCATACCTGGAAATGTGGTGCCAATGCAACAAATGGGAGGCATTGGTCCGCCAGCAGTCAAACCTCCTATTGCCAGTCGTAAGCCTTTATATTTCTTAATATGTTATCATTTTATTAAATTTTTATAATTCTTTTAATATTAAAAAACATTATAGTACTTTAATTAAAGTTATATTAAGAGAAATAATATATTTGATGAATAGTTTTATTTATTTATATGCTGTTTAACGAGATTATCCCAGAATATAAATTGAATTCTGTATTATATTTTATATCATATTTAATAAAATATTAATAATAATTATATCAAATTAATTAATTTTTGCAGATTATTAGTACGTTTAGCATTAATTATATTAAATTACATATTTAGAAAAATATTTATTATGAAATGTGTAATTAATTTTCGAAGTTTATAAACAAAAATAGTTGTAAAAATATGTTTTTAATTGGATTCAAATATTTGCAACAAATGTCACGTATTTCTGGCATTAATTGTGTATTAAAAATGTATCATTTGATTGAATGAAAATGCATTTTGATATTTACTACATGTTGTCCACAATTGTATTGATTTATTATATTTTAGATTTTATTTTTTATCTCAAATGTTTTTCTCTGAATATAAATTACATTTCGTTTTATTATACGATTTTATTCTTCAAATCGATTGAAAACCAATAAAATAGCAATATTTTAAAAGAAGAGCTCTCTTTGCGATCGGATTTAATAATTTTTAATGCCTTTTGATTGACAGAGACCAGGGGTTCGACCCGATGTTATATCTGCCAGTGGTCTATAGTCCAGTGCTCCGACTTTAACTGCTATAACAATCCCGACATTTGCACAAACAATAACTTTAGCCCAAGTCTTGTACAACAGGCTGACTGTCCGGCCGGTTGTGAACAGTTTGTTATAACCGATCCAAACGGTAAGTCAATCGGAATTTATTTATTAAACAAATATTAATCATTAAATTAATGTGTATTTTATTAATTACAGGAATAGTACAGCAGTGGAGGCGTAACTGTGCTCCGGGTCTGAAATCTCAAATATTATTTGTCTATAAATATTATATTAAACTCTTTTTTCTATTATTTCTTTTTCTTTTAAAACATTTATAAATTCCTTAAGCGCTTAAAAAAGTAGTTTTTTCTTATAATAACTCAAAAAACTCTTAAAGTAAACCCTTTTATGTGATATGTCTTAACTCTCACTAAAAAGAGTTTAAATCTTTTTCTCTCACTTTTTTGGGTAAAATTCGTGCGAAAAATATAAATCATTTGTTAAAAAAGGATTCCTATATTTCAGGCAATATTCCTGTCATTGGATTTAACTGTAAAACTGAATACCAATTGGGAATACGAGTGGATCGATGTCTTTGTAACAAGAATTGGTGCAACTCTTCACCACATCTTCGTGTCAACGCATTTGCCATCACTTTTATTCCTCTCATCTCTTCATTAATTTTATTCAAATACCTTTGATTTTAATATATTTATTACAATCACATATTTTTTCCACCAAAAACTTCATAAAATCTTTTATTCAATACATTTATAAAAATCTATAATTAAAAATATTTCTTAAAATCGTTTGAATATATTATAACAAAAATGTAAAAATAGAGAAATGAATAAAAATATAAATTAACAGTCAATTAAATTTAATCTAATATAAAAATATACAAGAATTGGGATATAATGTGGAAAAAGTTAGTAAAATCTATATTCTTGTAAATATATAATTGTATGGATTGACATCTTTTGGACTAAAATAATTTTAATAATTTTCTAATCTTCAAACCTATATTTAATCAATAGATTATTTTGTATTTATATTATATTTCCTACAAATTTAATTACTTTAATTAATTTATTAATTATTCGCATCTTTTTTTAAAATTAGTTTTAAATTAATATTAAAACATTTAATCGCATAAAAAGGGGACAAATAATAGCAACAAAAAGTATTACAAATATTGACGTAATTATTGTATAACACAATAAGCCATGAGATTGTGTTGTAATGTATTTCCCTTTCCTTTTGAACACTGCATCCAAAGTGTGTACAAAACATACCATCAGTTGATCTCTAATCACTTCAACTGATCCCATCAGTGATCGCTTATATCTCACCCAAAGGTAAGCAAACGATATGTGAAGAGTTGTCTCACAGAGAGATATATAACTGCTGTGTATTAATGAAGCGATTGTCAAACAGAGACAGACCTACAGATCGGACACAATGTTGATGCCGAAGAAGGATCGGATCGCTATCTATGAGTATCTCTTCAAAGAGGGAGTAATGGTGGCGGAGAAGGACTTTCACGCACCCAAACACCCGGCCCTCGAGAAGGTGGCCAATCTTCACGTGATTAAAGCCCTCCAATCGCTGAAGAGTAGGGGTTATGTGAAGGAACAGTTCGCGTGGAGACACTACTACTGGTATCTCACTAACGAAGGCATCCAGTATTTGCGTGATTTCCTTCATTTGCCGCCAGAGATAGTGCCGCCGACTCTGAAACGACAGGTCAAGACCGAGTCCTCCCGACCCCGCACTCAGAAACGTGAGTCTCTTTTGTTGGCAATACCTGTCATCTCTGTTGTCATGTCTTTCCCTTTGACCGCATTATTATAACTGTTGTTTGTCTTTGATTTATAGCCGACGAGAACCGACCGCAAAGAGATGGCGGGCGAGAGAACTATCGCCGAGACTTCGGAGAGGGCGGACGTCCCGAAGGCGGACCCGACAGACAATTTGTGAGTTTTGTATTTGAATTTTTGCCATTTATTGATTGTTTTTAACACAATTGCTATGTTTTATGTGAACAGAGAGGAGGTTTCGGTCGAGGAGGCGGTGGTTTCGGTCGCGGAAACTAAATTAATATCGATTTTGTTAACTAATTTACAAACAAATCTCGAAACAAATTAATAAAAAACATTTAATAAGAAATGACTATTTGTTATATTATTTACAGTTTATGTCATAAAATACTATTCATATATGAGTGGAGAAAACGAGTTATAAATATATTATCTATTTGTGTGTCAATTGAGTTATTGTTTGGAAGACTTTGTGGGTCTGCTGTCCAACAGCTGGAAGTCTTCGTACGGCCAGATCTGTCATAAAAAGTAGATTAATTGTTAGACTATAAGTATTGAATGACAAGCGTATGCGTGGATACCCTGAGGACTGCTTTGCCGACGATAAGTCCAATAGGAATGGGACCCCAATCTCGAGAGTCGGTCGAGTGGTTGGTGTTATCACCGGTGAGCCAAACGTGTCCGCGAGGGACCACTTGTTGCGATATGAATCCGTGTCGCACCGAATCTCCCGCCACCGCAACCACACGCTTACAGATCAACGTTTTGGGATCCGCTGGACATCGAGCGACCACTACATCACCACTTCATTCATAGATACAATCAATCAATTAATTGTTATTCAATTGTACGGCAAATGAAGTGAATTTGAATACCGATTATAGCTTTTGATAAATACTGATGAATAGCGTTCAGTGAGTATAATGTCCTTATCGTGAAGTGTCGGCTCCATCGATGATCCCGAGCACTGGTCAGACATAACAAGTCATCGTTAGTCTTATAATTCAGTGTAATTACGGTTAAGATATGTATAAGTATTGCCTAACAATTTGAATGCAATTAATTCTGGTTCTCATAACTAGTGGTTAAGAAAGTCACCGATTTTTATATAAATCAATGAATAGTTAAAAATACAAATTATTTGATCCATTCATAGGACTAAAGAGGAAGGAAAAGGGGTGACAAAGCATTCACTCATTTGTCTATCAATTGGATTAACAATCTTTGGTTTGGTTTGAGAGACAATCAGACAATCCCTCAAAACCACTGAACACTACTTCGAAGACTGGGATGACTGACACGAATGGTATGATTATGTGATAATAAATGAAAACATGATTTACAAGAATGGGTTCAGCGATGAAATTGAAGGAAATATAACCGCAGGAGAGAGTGATTGCCGACAATCGGATCCATTTGACACCTTTGGCCACGAGAGCCGACATAACAGTCGCTCACAAAGTGTTTGTTTACGTAATAATAATAAAAGCAATTGAAGTAAAGATAACACCAAATGATAAGACAATCGAAACACTAATTAAATAATTAACGACTGATTTGTTGGGCAATAGTTGTCGTCAAAACCCATACTTTAAAAGCAGTGAAAACCACTTAATTTGCGGTCAAAAACTGTTTAAACAAATAATAATAATAGCAATCAATTGAATGGCAATAATGTTGTTGTTATGTCTGTGTTTGGCTGCGATCACAGCTGAGGCGATGGCGTCGATGGCGGCCACCACTGAGTGTGTGGACTCACGAGGAATAATGCCATTAGTGATCAATACGTGGAACTTCTCGAACGCCACACAAAATGGTAAACCAATTCAATAATGCATTTGAAACGCGAGACACAATCAGTGCAACACTTTCTATACATTTCTATGCAATGCCACAACATTTCCATACATTTGTGCCTCACTTTGCGATCGCATCGCAAACTCGTATACAATAGCGTGGAAAGAGTTGTCGATCGGGGGCTCAGCGCTGGACGCCGTGGAGATCGGGTGCTCGACCTGTGAGAGGGAACAGTGCGACCATACGGTCGGATGGGGTGGCAGTCCCGACGAGAACGGAGAGACCACTCTCGACGCCCTCATTATGGATGGGTTTGACTTACATTTTCACATTTTTTTCTGTCCAAACTTTTGTAACAAACTTTTGCGTTTGGTTTCAAAGGCCAACCCATAAGTGCGGAGCCGTCGCCGGTTTGCGGCGCGTGAAGGACGCGATATCTGTGGCCCGACGTGTACTCGACAACACACAACACAGTCTATTAGTGGGCGATTTGGCCACAAATTTTGCGATACAAATGGGCTTCAAAGAGGAGAGTCTGACGAGCGAATGGTCACAAAAAACTCACAACGACTGGAAGGCCAACAAATGTCAGCCAAACTACTGGCAGAATGTTGTGCCCGACCCTAAGGATGGCTGCGGTCCCTATAAACCTGTCAAAGGACATGTACCCCAGAATACTGGCCAGAATTTGGTGAATTACGAGAATCACGACACCATCGGAATGGTTGCCATCGATCGGAACGGGAGTCTAGCGGTCGGCACTTCTACTAATGGTTTGCGTCACAAAATTGCGGGGTTTGTGTCCATTTAGGTCTGAGTTTTGTGTTAAATATTGTTTGTCAAACATGCAGTCGAGTGGGCGACAGCCCTATTCCGGGTGCGGGCGGTTATGTGGACCAGGATGTTGGCGGTGCCGCTGCCACTGGTGATGGAGATATAATGCTCAGATATCTTTTATCGTGTGTTTCATGATTTTTAAAATAATATAAAAGCAGTTGAATTAACAATACATTGAATCAATAGTTATCAGGCGGTGGAGTATATGAGACAAGGATTGGCTCCAAAGCAAGCGGGAGAGGAAACGCTTAAGAGGGTTCTCAAGAAGTATCCCAACGTAATGGGAGCTATTGTTGTGGTCGACAAACAGGGCAAATATGGTTTGAAAAGTTCAAATTACTAAAGTAATGAGCAATAAAATTGTCGTTTGTGGTACATTTATATTTCATTAATAAAACCTGTATTTATGGCTCGATTTTTAAAGTATAAAAACCAGTTAAATTAGTTTTTATTTTGTAGCAAATTTACCCGGCGACAAATTTATTGCTCCTTAGTTTATTTCTACATCAAACTAATGGGTATTGTGTTTCAGGCGCCGCATGTATTAACGTTGAGGGAGGCTTTCCATACTGTGTGGTGAACCCAAAGCTCCGAAATGTCACTATAGAACGAGTCGATTGTCTCTCTAAAGACTACTCAAAAGACTTATTCTAAACATTTATACAAAAAATGGTTAACAAATAAATAGGTCATCAATTTTCAACCGGAATTACATGAAACATATTTTGCGGGTAATCTACTTGTGGTAAGTAAATGGCGTCCACTCTCTCGGGCCACCACTCGTGTATCCATGTCTTGAGCGGAAGACCGCTTTGCGTGTGAATCAGACTCTTGTACTGAACGGGAGATTTATAGTTCAATACTTTCAAACACGCGATTCCGTGGACTCCCTTCCGATTCCTAAGGAATCCCATTTGTTTGTTCCGATCGCATGTGATTAGCGTCGAGGGCGGCGGTCAGTGTTGGGCCACTTCGGACTCACTGCACAAGAACTCGATGGGCACCACTCTCTTGATGATCGGCGCTTTCATGTATACTTTGATTGTCTTCTCTTCGGATGTGAACAGACCTTAACAAACAAATTGTTTTACATTTTTCTTCTATACGTTTGTCGGCAATGTATTTAAGGATATCATCGAAACGTTTGTCAAATGATACGACTATGAAAACACTAATTAAATAATTAATAAAATAATTAATTATTGAATTGTTTCGCAATTGTCGTCAAAAACCATATTTGAAAAGCAATTGAAAAACCATTCATTTATGAAAAAGTGTCCAACAAATAGTAATATCAATAATAATAGCAATTATATGGCAATAATGTTATTGTTATGTCTGTGTTTGGTTGCGATCACGGATGAGGTGATGCCCTCAATGGTGGGCACCAATGGCAGTCAGGACTCAAAGCCATTTGTGATCATTACGTGGGACTTCTTGAACGCCACACAAAATGGTAATTGAATTGAATAATGCATTGAAAAGCGGGAACAGATTCGACACTTTCTATGCATTTCTACACACTTTTGCAATGCCTTAACATTTCATACGCCTATACAATAGCGTGGAAGCAGTTGTCGAGCGGGGGCTCAGCGGTCGACGCCGTGGAGAGCGCGGGTTCGACTTGTGAGAGGGATCAGTGCGACCATACGGTGGGATGGGGTGGCAGTCCCGACGAGAACGGAGAAACCACTCTCGACTCCATGATTATGGATGGGTTTGACGCTTACATTTTCACATTTTTTTCTGTCCAAACTTTTATAACAAATTTTTGTGTTTGATTTCAATTTGAAACTTTCAAAGGCCAACCCTTAATGTCGGAGCCGTCGCCGGTTTGCGGCGCGTGAAGGACGCGATATCTGTGGCCCGACGTGTCCTAGAGAACACAGATCACAGTTTCTTAGTGGGAGAAATGGCCACAGAGTTTGCAAAACAAATGGGCTTCAAAGAGGAGAGTCTGGACAGCGAATGGTCACAAAAAACTCATAACGACTGGAAGGCCAACAAATGTCAGCCAAACTTCTGGCTCAATGTTATGCCCGACCCTAAGAATAGCTGCGGTCCGTATAAACAGGTCAAAAGAGATGTACCGAATACAGGCAAACATCTAATCAATCGTGAGAATCACGACACCATCGGAATCGTTGCCATGGATCGGAACGGGAGTCTAGCGGTCGGCACTTCTACTAATGGTTTGCGTCACGCAATTTCGGGGTTTGTGTCTAATTTTATTTTGGGTCTGAGTTTTGTGTTAAATATTGTTTGTCAAACATTCAGTCGAGTGGGCGACAGCCCTATTCCGGGTGCCGGCGCTTATGTGGACCAGCAAGTTGGCGGCGCCGCTGGCACTGGAGATGGAGACATAATGATGAGATATCTTTTAACGTGTGTTTTATATTTTAAAAATCATATAAAAAGAGTTGAATTGACAATAAATTGAATCAATAGTTATCAGGCGGTGGAGTTTATGAGAATGGGATTGGCTCCACAGCAAGCGGCAGAGGAAACGCTTAGGAGAATTCTCAAGAGAGCCCATCGCAGCCATATAGCAGCCCTTGTGGTGGCTGACAAAAACGGCCAATATGGTTTGAAAAGTTACTATTTCTACATCAAACTAATGGGTATTGTATTGCAGGCGCCGCGTGTATTAACGTTGTCGGAGGCTTCCCTTACTGTGTGATGAATCCAAAGTTCGGAAATGTCACTATAGAACGAGTCGAGTGTATCTCTAAAGACTATTCGAGAGACTTTTATTCTAAAAATTTATACGTACAAAAAAATGGTTAACAAATAAATAGGTCATCGATTTTCAGCCGGAATTACATTAAACATATTTTGCGGGTAATCTACTTGTGGTAAGTAAATGGCGTTCACTCTCTGGGGCCACCACTCGGGTATCCATGTTTTGAGCGGAAGACCGCTTTGCGTGTGAATCAGACTCTTGTACTGAACGGGAGATTTATAGTTCAATACTTTCAAACACGCGATTCCGTGGACTCCCTTCCGATTCCTAAGGAATCCCATTTGTTTGTTCCGATCGCATGTGATTAGCGTCGAGGGCGGCGGTGAGTGTTGGGCCACTTCGGACTCACTGCACAGGAACTCGATGGGCACCACTCTCTTGATGATCGGCGCCTTCATGTATACTTTGATTGTCTTCTCTTCCGATGTGTACAGACCTTAACAAACAAATTGTTTTAGAAAATAAAATGTGCGACAAATGGCAGCAAAACCTTTGTTGACAGAAATGGCGTTCAGATAATCGCCATTCAGTTCGAAGGGATAATAAAAGCCAGACAACAGGTCGTCAAAGCCCTCACTCACACCCAATCGGTATCTATAGGTCCTGTAGTGGCCTAACGTTCCCTCTTCTATACGTTTGTCGGCAATGTATTTAAGGATATCATCGAAACGTTTGCCTCCCATCCGAGTGAGCAATCGATAGCCCATTTGTGGTATTCGTGGATCAGCTACTAATTGGAAGTCATCGCTAACCACTTCTGGAAGAAAGAAATCGCTGTTCTCGTTGAACCTCTTGTCGTATGTCTTCGGTATTAAAGCCCACAAATCAATGTCATCGACGGCTTCGACAGTGATATTTCGGTTTGTATTGTAACCAATGAGAAGTCGTCTTAAGGCAGAGGCGAGACTAGAGTCGACCTAATGGTGAGGAAGAATGTCATTATGAAAAACTGGTCCAAAGAATGGTTGACAATAACCTCGAGAATCAGTTCTCCGGCACTCAATAACTTGGCTTTATATACGAAAATATCGGCCAAAACGCGTCCCAAACCCGACAGCATAAAGGCATAGACAGCACTTCGCGGCACCACTTCCTCCGCAGTCGACAAATGTCTTAAATCATTGGTGAGTAATGACTGCAAATATATGAAACTCTCGGCGCCCGACACCCGAACCAACCGTTTGTTCGTCAGTTTAATGGCATAGAAGTGACTCTTTCTCACACTCTTAGCGGTGATAACGGATGACTGTCTTCGCCATAAACCACAACACAATCCATTCAAACCATTCAATCGGTTCCACATCTCATCCAAAACTTCACTTCACTTTACTTTACGTTCAAATGCTTATCACGTGATTCACGTGTTTATATCGCTGTATACTTGCAGTTAAGGCTAACATCACTGCAAACCTATTCAACTATATTTCAATTACAAGTAATTGTGAATAGTTTTCACAATAAATTTCTTATAAATTGCGATTAAAATAAAATTGCATTAAAAATGATATAAATGTAAAAAATAATGGATTAAATGAATACAATGTGATGTAATTATACGTGGCTTTGATTGTAATCAATAAAAAGTGGGCGGAGTTTACGACAGGCTTTTTAAAGCAGTGAATTAGAGGGCATTTGTGTATTACTTGTCATTGAATTAAGTGGTGATTGTGTGACACAATTGGTGCCAAACTTACATCGTTTAGTCCTCACGCCCTCCAGACACTCGTCCTCCGCAGCAATCGCGCCATGACTTCGCTGTCCATCGCAACGGTTCCCACCAAACCATTCGACGGCCAAAAGCCGGGCACAAGTGGTCTCCGGAAATCAGTGCAAACTTTTATGCAAAACAATTACAGCGAAAATTTCATACAATGTATTGTGAATGCGGCCGAAGACAAGACCAAACTCGTGGTGGGAGGCGACGGCCGATACCATAACAGTCACGTCGTGCAGACAATTATAGCCATTTGTGCCGCCAATCATGTAATGAATGCCATTCTTCTCGAGAGAGACTTGTTTTTTAGGAAATTTCTGATTTTTTGTTTAACAGTAAAATGTTTCCACATTTTTCTGTTTCTCAAAGTCCTTGACTTTCATCTCCTTTTGTTATCTCGTTTTTGAAACAACTCTTTCATGTCTTATATCTCTTTACTATTTAGTGTTTATAAAAATTTTATTTTTTGAAAAATAGGTAAAGCATGTAATCGTTGGCCAAAACGGCATTTTGTCGACTCCGGCCGTATCGGCGCTCATTAGGAAACGGCAAACAAATGGTGGCATTATATTGACGGCCAGTCATAACCCGGGCGGACCTAATGGCGACTTTGGCATCAAATTCAACACATCCAATGGCGGACCGGCGCCCGAATCGGTTACAAACCAGATCTACGAATTGACCAAAAGTGTGACCCAATACCAGATCGTGAAGGACTTGAAAGTCGATGTCTCCAAACTCGGTGTTCAGACATTTGACGTTTCGGGCAATCAGTTTACGGTCGAAGTCGTCGATCCCGTCGACGATTACTTGCAACTAATGAAAGAGATATTTGATTTCAATGCAATCAAATCATACTTGTCTTCGAGTGGTCTGAAGATATTGATCGATGCGATGAACGGAGTGATGGGTCCGTACGTTAATCGTGTACTCATCCAAGAATTGGGCGCTCCGTCTGATTCTGCCATTAGATGCGAGTCGTTGGAAGACTTTGGTGGACACCATCCCGACCCTAATCTCACTTATGCCGCAGATTTAGTCAAGAGATTAGAGTCAGGAGATTACGGCTTTGGGGCCGCTTTTGATGGCGACGGCGACCGGAATATGATTTTAGGCAAAAATGCATTTTTTGTCACTCCTTCTGACTCTTTGGCCGTTTTGGCCGATCATTTGGATTGCATTCCTTACTTCCAAAAGGGAGGCATCAAAGGATTCGCCCGAAGTATGCCGACTGCCGGTGCTGTGGATCGGGTGGCACTCAAAAGCAATAAAGAAGTGTTTGAAACGCCCACCGGTTGGAAGTTTTTCGGCAATCTTATGGACGCTCAACGACTGTCCCTTTGCGGCGAAGAGAGTTTCGGAACCGGTTCTGATCACATCAGGGAAAAGGATGGTCTTTGGGCAGTACTCGCGTGGCTTTCCGTTTTGGCCAACACTAAGAAGTCTGTCGAAGAAATTCTTGTCAATCATTGGAATAAATTCGGTCGCAATTTCTTTACTCGGTTTGCAGTGAAACTCAATTCAATTATTGTTTTTATTGTAATTAAAATCTGATTTTTAGATATGATTACGAAAATTGTGAATCCAATCCATCAAATGAAATGATGACCGAATTGGAGAAAGTGTTGTCCGCACCGGACTTTGTGGGCAAAGAGTTTAAATCTGGTGCTAAAGAGTATACCATTTCAGTGGCCGACAATTTCTCTTACAAAGACCCGATCGACGCGAGTCTGACTACAAAACAAGGCATTCGTATTATTTTCACCGACGGATCCAGAATTATATACCGATTGAGTGGAACCGGGAGTTCGGGCGCCACTATTCGCCTGTATGTCGACTGTTATGAAAGCGAGAGTTCGTCTGAGTTGAGAGCAGACGCCCAACAGGTCCTGAAGCCACTCATTGACATCGCTTTGCGAATCTCTAAACTCAAAGAATACACGGGAAGGGATGCGCCCACTGTTATCACGTAAATCAGCAATAATTGTTTGCCAACTATTATAGTCTTTATTTACAAAACGAATCGCTAATAATTTACAAATTGTTTTCTTATAAATGCATTTATTTTCTAATTGTTTTAAATTTAAATCAAAGTTTAAAAATTTGTTTGAATAACGAAATAAAGATTTTATTCAATAGTTGAAGATATAGTCGACGGACTTCTTAGAGAACTCTCTCCTTCGCTCTTTTTGGCCAATTGTATCGATTCTCTCAATACTGTTATCAACAGTTTTACTGGACTTCTGTTGGCGTTTTGACCCAGAATTCCGATTCTCCAGACCTTATCGATGGGCGGAATCCCTGAACTGATGATCACATTATAGTATTTATACAAATACTCAATAATGGCATCCCTTTTGATAGAGTCGGGCACTTGTATCACCAGAACAGACGTGAGTCGCTTTGATTCCTCTTCCACGAGAAATTTGAGACCAATCTTTGAGATCTCTTTCTGCGCGACTAAACTAAACTTCATATGCCTTTCAATCATTTTGTCCAACCCTTCGTCCACAACCTCTGCCAACGACTCTCGCAGTGCGTAAAGCAATGAAATGGAAGGCGTGTAGTGATAGACAACCTTCTCATCGCCGGTCAAACCCCACGACTGGGCCAACAGATCGAAATTCATTGTATGGGAAATTCTGCACTTCCTTTGACTGATCGCTTTGACGGCCCGATCGTTGAATGACATGAGAGTGAGTCCGGGCGAGAGTCCCAAAGCGAATTGTGTGCCAGCAATCAGTACATCGATCTCCAACTTATCCATAGATAAGGGCGCGCAACAGACAGTAGCGCTCGCGTCCACCATAAATATACAGTTGTTTTTGCGACAAAGAGCTCCTATGCCTCTGAGCGGCTGAAGAGTGCCGGCACTGGTGTCGCCGTGACGTAAGAACAGCACTTTAGGCTGATGTGCGGTCAGCGCCTGTTTGATGGGCTCAGTGTCCACTAAATCGCCCGGATTTGCCACTTGGAGTCGAATCAATTTACGGGTCAATGTCTTCGACGACTTTGCCATTCGTTCGCCATCAGCGCCGTGTTCCTGAAGATGACACCATTAAACAGATTGAATCACACGTTAAGTCTATAGACACATACCATCAGTAATATCTTGTCGTCCGTTTCTGTCAAATTACTGATTGCGGTCTCAAATGCTAAACAATTGGGTCCAGAGATGGCAAAGGAATGACGATTTGATGTCTGAAAGATATAACGTATTCCTTCTGTGATGTCTTTGAGGATCTGTTGGAATTGTGGATCCGATTGCGACAGAAGTGGCAAAATCATAGCCGCTTTCACTCGTGTACTCATATTAGTGATGCCGGCGCTAAACAAATACTTCGTCGGGACATCCAATTTGGTCAGAAGACTCTTTGGCTTCGGAGTCATTGTCTTTCACTTTCAACACAATATTAATAACAGATTTGTGTCATAAAGTCTATCAACGGTTTGCAATGATTTCAAAAGTATTTAATTTTAAGTTTAAATTTTATATACATTTCGCGTGATTTTTGAATGCAATTATAATAACAACAATCAGTCTATTGTTAGACCGCTTTCTAATGAATATTTGTCGAGTAATTCCTGTTTCTTTCGGCGGACCAACTCTTGCTGTACTTCTTGTTGTGTCGGAACGAATGGCACGTGAGATATGAATCTCTTTGGGCCCGAAGAGTCCAAATCATCCATTTCTTGGTCCACAATAGCATCGGATTTGTTCGCCTCTTTGACGCCTTCGTCGGCGACGATATCGGCCAACAATTGGCTCTCAATTTTGCGCTCTTCAGCGACGATCACACCGTCGTCTTCATCGCGAAAGCCATAGTAGTCGGCGTCGATGTCTCGCATCAGTTCCGCGCGTGTCTTTCGCGGCAAAATCGGCGGTTCGTGCGAAAACAGGTCCCGAACGCCGGGCAAGTCTTTGGCGGCGCCGAAGTATTTGTAGCCACGATTGCCGACCACTTCTCGGCCAGAGTTCTCCAAACGTGGACCAGTTCTGTGAGAAAACAAACAAAAAACAGACATTAGTTGCGGTGATAATGAGATGGAGAACGCGATGACACACCTATTGGTAAAGCCGCCCAATTGATGGATGCGATACTCCCAGTGCCTCTTCTCGCGCAAGCATTTGTTGATCTGGTCGTTGATGTCTCGGATGCGGAACTCCCCTAACCCTGCGTTTTGTATTTGAGTCACTTTTTTGCTGATCTCGCGGACGATGTCTAACCTCCACTTCTGGGCCTCTTTCAGGTCCGAGCACTCGGAGGCCAGATATGGTCGCCGCGTCTTATTTAGTCCGCCCGTCTGGTCCTCGAGTTGTGATTGTCTCCATCGCGCGAGAGTTGTCATCGCTTTCTCCGCGTTTCGGGCCATGGCTTGGATCTGATGTCTTCGCTATCAATAAATCAATTCAAATCACGTTTTATTGTGTTTTTGTCGTTATTTTGTGCATAAATTACGTCCAATCGGTGATCAAATCGTCGTTTTGTGGAAAAAAGTTTTGAAAAGTTTTTAGTTATAAAGTTATTTGAGTTTAATTAATGAGTTTTTAACTAATTTAAAGATTTTAACTTTAATTATAGTATTTATTATCGGATATAATAAACATATTTTGTGTGATTTAAAGCAAATTTATTTGAGTTTAGTTTTTAGACTTTCTATAAGATTACAAATAAAAATCATTTTTTGATATAAAATACAATAAAAGAAATCAATTTATTGAGCCATCAATTGGTTTGAATCAATTCCTGTCAGAAGAATGAATCCATTTCTGAACATCAAAATGATGTGATTTTTGTCCATTTGTTGGTCAGTATTGTGGAGGAGAAGACTAGTGGCAGAGAGGGGTCGGATGTGTTCGTTGGGACCAATGATCACATTTAACGCATTTCTGGTCACAACGAAAGCGTTGGCTGTGTTTGCGAACCGAATGGTAAGACAAGAGTTGTCGCCATCTCTGACGACACCAGAAGACGGCATTTCATCGATGTTTGAAAAGATGACAATTCGGCCCCTTTTGGGCATCAACTCAAACGTCTGGCTCTCGTTTTGAGCGTGTCTTTCGTTGATCTCCAGACGTGTGAGAAGTGGTCCCAAGAAAGCGATGTATTTGTTGGGAGCGATCACTTCCTCCGACAGTTTCACTTCGTTTTGAAACTCATTTCTCCCGAACTCTAGTTCTCTGTTAATAATTGACGTAAACATTTTGAACAATGAGTTAAACTCAAGAAACCAGAAGTTGTCGCCCATTATCACGAGTCCGGTGTTGGTGTCGACCACAGACAGGCGTTGTCTCACTTGAACCAAATGAAAGCCACTCCTTTCGCCCGTCCATACGAAGAGCAACGGCTGGAGTAGTGATAGCTGTCCTGATGCCAGACCGTAGACATCGGGACGAAGACATGTGTAGACGAGTGTATTCTCATTCTTGAGGTCTCCGTTGCCAACGATGACAACCGTAACGCCCATCCCTTGCAATACAAAATGTATTCCTCCCTCAAAGTCAATGCACTGAAGACCCATCTCGAGGACCACTGCATCGCCGTTGCGTCTGACGATAACCACCGGCTCTTTGACCACAGCTGTGGTGTCGTCCACAGCGACCGCACCGTTTGCGCCGATGAAGAGAAAAGTAGAACCGTTTGGTTGAAACCATTTGGGATATCTCTGTATGGCTGATGGGATGCCATCGTTGATGTGCGCCGGTTGGTAGCGACTGTCATACCACTGGCCCTTTTCCACCCGCGCTATGATTGGTCCGATTTGGATGTAATTGTCTTCGGGGCCGACGCGACAATAGCTCATAGAAGTACTGATTAACTTGTCGTTCAGTACATGTCTGTAATAGTCTAATAACTTTGCGACCGGTTTTTGCATCGATAGTTCGTTCGGATCACCGATTCCTCTGATTTGGATTCTCTGAAGAAATACCTGAAGCGGATAATTGTCGCTATGGAGTAGTTGTGCAGACATTTCAAGTTTGGACAATCACTTTAATGGAAACTGCTTTTTGACAGAATATAAAAATACCGGTAATTTAACCGTTTATTTTAATATTTAAACAACAATTGCAATCATAACGTGACCACTTTTGTGAATATGCTATTCATTTTAACTTAAGGCAATGTTACCATATTTTTAAGCAGAAGTTTATTATAAAGTTAAATGTCATTAATGTCACTAATTAATAATTATAAACGCATAAATAAGCAAATCATTGATATTTTAAAACTATTTCTTTGCTTAAATTAAAGTCAATCTATTTTTTATTGAAATTTACATCAATGGAAACTCTTAACTACTTTCTATATCTGACCCATAGTCGCCATCCCCGGCTCAGTCGGACTATCTCTTAGCACTGCCAGCACTTTAAGACCTGTCGGACTATCCTATAGTAGGACTCCCAACACCCCAGGCCTTAATGTGATGGCAATGCCTCGAGACTCCCAGCACCCCTGGCCTCTTATCTGCTTCCACCTCTGCCCTAACGACCAGTCGGACTATCCATTGCGGACTCCCAGCACCCCTGGCTTCGTATCGGTGCCCACTTCTGCCTTCACGACCAGTCGGACTATCCCTCAGCACTGCCACCACTTTAAGACATGTCGGACTATCCTTTAGAGGGACTCCCAACACCCCATGTCTTAATGTGACGGCAATGC
>CAJPIZ010000932.1:0-19622 GCA_905368565.1 Medioppia subpectinata | reverse complement strand
ACTCCCACTGAGTTCTGCAACACTGGTGTCAGACTCGGAGCTGTCGGCTGTGACGGCGCTCCCAATTGGGACGCAATGGCATTACTTCGGGTCGCGAGGAATGAAGCGGCACCTGATGTCGGGGCGGGAGTAGTGGTGGCGTGGGTTAGGACAGAGTGGACAGAGAGCAACACAATTTCATTAGATATTCAGACAATTCAATTGAGTCTCAAATGGAGTGACAATTAAAAGGCATTCAAACAAACATTTGAATGCATTTTGAGTGCAAAACCATTACTTAAACACTGTTTTGAATGCAATTCTAATTATGATTTGTTTGTCATTTTTGTAATACATATTATTTATACTTTTAATTTGTAGGCAAAGAAGTGAAATGAATAGCATTTATTCGTTGATGAGACAAATCGATGGCAACTATTACGTAGCCTTCGATGTGCCCCATCTGGCCATCGCACGGGTCGGTGATGTGGTCACGAAAGTGGAACAATTGAAGTCTAAATTACAAGAAGTGAAGTATCGAGTGATAATCGGTGTCGAGATCTGGAACGCGATTTTTGGGTAGTTATTTGAACATTAATTATCATTACATTAATCTATGAATTCTATAATAGCGATAACGGCCTCTGGAATCAGTTATACTCTCAACTCAAGAATTCTTCAACAATCTTCAGCCAACAATTGTCGGCTCCTCTCATCCAATGAGACATAAATTGGCGATCAATTGAAAATATGAATAAAAAATTTGAGTTATAAAACAAATTACACATTGATTTTGAATTCTTTTCTTTGGGTTGAAATGGAAAATAGTTAGCAATCATTGGTTACGTGACTATAATTTGCATATTGTGTACGAAATGTACCCTAAGATCAAACCTCGTGTTGTTTCTGAGACTCTCGTAATCTCTCAATACTTTGTGGATTCGAGTAATAAGTCTCTAAATACGTGACCGTCTTCTCAGTTGTGGTGAGCCTTTGGTTCAGTGAAGACAACTTCTCTTTGCATGTCTTGTCTGCAATGATTGTCACAATTATTGCATTTCTTAATTGTAATTATATTAATACTTATCATTAACTATATTTGTTTTAGATATACTATAGAACTATTAGTAAAGTTACCGCATGTTATCTGACTTAATAGTGGATGCGCTCAATTCGTTGGTCGAAAGTCTAATACAATCCCAACATTATTGCATACTTTGTTAGCAATCGTTAATAGCATAGCATTTGGCAATGCCTTGAAAAACGGGCCCAAATTTAGGTACAATTGTTGTTTATGTGAACAGAATTGCATCTCTTGTCTGCAATTTGGGAAATATTGCATCCAATTGTAAGTCAGGTTTTCTGGGCTAACGTTTGTTGAAATGTTTTTTATAGTGCAATCATATTGATTGCATTCGTGTCACAAGACTTACCGAATTTATTTAAGAAATTTGTAATCTTCTGAATACCAGTTGTGAGCGTTTCGATGAACTGTCTGTTCGCCCAATCGTTTGAACCGTCGCTTCCATCGGATGACAATTCTGGCACCGAATCCATACTCGATAGCGACAATTGACTCTTGTTTTGAGTACTCATTTCATTCTTAACACTCATTCTTAAAAATTTAGCCCAAATTCTAACCAAAAGAAAATAAAGATTTTATATGAATTGAACGTTAAGTTTAGACAAATTTCATCAAAACTATATACAGTATAACAAAACAGAACAGTAAAGGCTTTACTGACAGGAAATCCTAAACATTTTCCCGATTGCTATCACAACAAAATTTCTGAGAAAAAAATGAACACAATTTGATTTAACAATAAATTATACTTTTATTAAACACGTAAACAATACTTAAAATTTTATTAAATATTATATAAAAAATGTTACATTACTTAAAAATAATACAATTAATGATTTTGTTAGCTTTTGTGCGCTTTTTGTTGAACAACTAATCGCAACATTTTTGACTTAATGTAATGTTATTAATATTGGAAATGCATTTTTTAATACAACACTCGACCGCTTCTCGTATATCATCGAAAACTGGAAGACCCATACGTGTAGTCATGTCTGACAGATAAGCGCGGCCTCTGTTATAGTCTTTGACGGCCGTTGGCGTCAACTATAAGAATATACATTAATTATTATTACCATAATTTATACTATTAGAAAAAAAGACTTACTTTTTCTCCATCGATAACACAATCGTCTTCTAAGTTCTGAATACAGAGAACAACATTACATCCCATCGCGACGTAATGTCCAGCCTTTATAAGTGTTTAAATTGATATTCAGTTAATGTTCATTAAATCAATTAATTAAAATTTAATGATTAAATACTAACCAAAATCATAGCAGAAAGACCTCGAGTAGTGCCTGTGATAGTGAAGAGTAAGACACGACTTCTTTCAATAGCTGCCGCCTCTATGGGAATAATTCGTTCGCCACTCCAGGCGTTACTTTGAGATGAATAATAAGTTAAACCATGTTTTCTGCGATGAAAGCAAATGATTAATAAATTTAATTCAAACTTATGAACGAAATAACTATAAACAACACTCACTTAAGTAAAGGTATGGCAATGTCTTCTCTCCATGAGTTGGGGAGAGTAGTGCCTCCTAAGTAGATATCGCGGTATTGATGATCATATGGTATTTGATGGGCACCGGGAGGACAGTTGAACGCGTTTCGGACGGGTTGCCAGAGCCAGGCCAGCAATCTCTGAATCGGCTCAACAATAGACACCAGCTTTTTAGCCAAGAGTTGAGCAAACTTTTCATTTGTGGTGATTTGAGACTTGAATTCTGTGACAATACAACAGAACTCCTCAAAGTTGATGACTGTTTCGTCCAAATTAATAGTCTTGAACTCCGAGTCGCAGTCCATGACTAAGGAATCCATGCGTCCGATGGCTATCTGTCGGAGATTATTGTTCGTCAACTCCCGACCGGTTAGCATACGAAAGGCCAGCCGGAGATCAGTTAAACTGATTTCTCCTGTTTTGTCGCTGTCCAGCGAATCAAACGCTTCGCGCAAACGAATCAATTTGTCGCCCAATTGGATGTGAGCCATACGGACGGGCATCGCGTTGTCCTCGCGTGACAGGTCTTGAGGGCGGATGCCTTCGCGGAGTATACGGTGGACACACGACAGGGCGACCGGCATCTGATCAAAGATGGGTATCCCATGGCGTTCCACAATGTCCTGAAGGTATGACTGACTTTGTTTCAGGTCTCGATACTCGCTATCAATCAAAATACAAATAAATGCATTTTAATTGCTATTCATTTATTGGTAAAAGACATGTACTGTATGTTTATAAATGGGATAAATGCGTGAATCGCATGACATAATGACATACTTTTGTGAGATGGCTTCGCCGTGGATGAAGGCTCCGGGACCCGCCGTCTCTGTGAATACTAGAATTAAGTTGCGTTGAGAACCACACATGAAGGCCGCCTCAATCATCGAGACGATAGCTCGGGTCTGGTTATCGATTACAATGAATAATACTTCGGCATTCTTTACGGACACAAAATACATATTTTATATACATTTAAATTAATATCAAATATAATTGTTTGAAGAGAAGACTCACCTGTTTTGCACTCCACTCTAACTCAATGAGCTCTGGGCGCCAAATGGCCACTTGCTATGGGTTTAATGACAATTGCGTTAATAAAGCGGCGAATATAATATTCAATATAAAAGTGATGGTAAATTAATTACCGGATTATAGTAAGTAATGCCTAAACTCTTAAGAATAGGTATAGCAATGTCTGTCCTCCAAGTCGTTGGATTACAAGAACCGCCCAAAAAGACTAACAGAATAATAGGCAATAGAATAGGGAATGAAAGACACATCACAACTGATGGCAAAGAATATCATGAAATACAACAACTGATGGATACCTTCAAACTTGGGTTCGGATGTCTTATTGATTGAGTCCTTAGTTTGTTGATTGAGAGTCACTTTCCTGTGTTCAGGAATACCACACTTAGACAGCGGTAACGGAGTGGCCGTCTTCTCCTCGTAGTTGGTCTTCAGTTCGGAGGCGTAGACACAGAACTCGCCGAACGTTAAGTAATCGCCGTTCAGTCTTCGGGAGCAATCGTTGGCGCAATGGATCATCTCATAGACCTGCGAACGGGACGGATAGACGTCGAGGTCGTGAAACACGTACGGCAGTGACCGGACCAGCTGTTTGTTGGGCAGTTCCGCCCTTTCATTCCACACTTTGAATAATTTCCTTAATTTCAGAAACAATGGCACCATTAATATCATGTCCAACGAGAGACACAACAGCCATGTGATGGCAGTGGAGCCGTACCTCGTCAGCGATCCGTAGATCGATGGCGTCAATGACATCGTGTGGATGGCAACCGCTTCTTCCTCTTCGCACCACTACTTCTTAGGCGACAGTAAATGATGTGAGCCTTGAGTTTGCAAATGCAGAGGAAGACAATCAATGAGTTTTGTTGTCAAATATACTGTATTTTCAACACTTGTTTTTTCTGTCTCTCAATTCACTTATCGATAGAGAAAATGATAAATAAATACAAGTTTTGTTTCGCCTGTCGTTTATATATCACTTGAATGTATGAGACGTTTAGTCAACAAAACAAAACATGGGATTCAGTGCCAAAACTGTTAACTACTAATTGTATATAAAATACATTTATAACAAATATTTGACATTTTTATCGCAATATTTTTTATATGATATCCCAATAATTGTTATCAAATGTAATATCAATAAAATACACACAAAATACTGTATACTTTACATACAATAGTATTAATACTAATTGCACTAACAATACACACAAATGCCATGCATTTCGTGTATGAATAGTAATCTTCACTTTGAATATCACATCCAAAGCACATTCAATGCGGTGTTTATTCACTCAATGCAATCCAATTGCAACTCAATTCAGCCAACTCTTGGCCAATACATTGTCAATACATGTCATAATCATAGCAATCAAATGCATTGCATTTCTCGGCTTCAAATGGATCTCAACTTTTGAACCCAATATCTTCAGTCTGTGCCACAGATCTGTCGATCAGATCTTTACAACACATTGGCCTCAACTCTGCAAAACACATGCAATCGATGTTTGCCTGGGATTCAGTGGGATGTGCTTCGGATCAGTGTTAGTGATTGTGTCAACACATACTGCATATACCCTTCATATATACCCTGATGTCTAACCCAATCAAAACATACAGTGATTTGTGAATACAATGATTGTGTCTGACGTTTGAAACACACATCACTTTCACATCAATTGCTAAATACAATACCCATTGATATTGCGATACAATTGTTATGATTAGTGAATGAGAGATGAAATACAAGTGTTGTATTGTTTTTGCACAACAATTGCGATACACTTAGACTTTAACCCCTTATTAGACTTATTATACTTACATCTCATAGCGATGTCTAACACATATCCCACTCCTCTCTAACTGATTGTCATTTACGGCACAATTCATAAGCGCTTAAAACTTCCCAAAAACAGACATTACATACAAAATACTTTTAATGAATGAATTTTTGGCAATAATTGTGATGAAAATACTGCATAAAAAGCGATGCCTTTTCACTAATACTCTACGCATTTGGCATTCAATACACAAAACACCAAATATTACTGTAGTTTTCACTAAAATGCAATCATTGCGTACACTATACGCGAGACCGACTCCACACTGACGTCACCCACAACTAGAGAGTACGAGAAAAGCCTGGAAGAGAGAGAGAGAGAGAGAGAGTGGGATATGTGTTAGACATCGCTATGAGTAGAGAGAGAGAGAGAGAGAGAGAGAGAGAGAGAGAACTCGCATCCCATCCCTTACTTGTATATATAAAGTGCTCCCAAATTCTGTTCCCACATATTCTGCATACAATCACCTCTGCATACAGTGAACATCGTTGCCCTCTATAGTGTACACCCGTTATAATCAATTTATTTCCATTACAATCCCATTGTCTCACTAAAGAGCAAGTGCTCTGATTTGCAGATAATATATTTAAAAATGCATTATTAGCGGCACTTATCATGTATTAAAAGCGTAACGATTAGTGGATTAAATAAAGTAATTATAGGAATAATTTTGTATACATTTAGAGGATATTCTTGTGCTGTGATATGGCTTTACGTTATAACCATTTCGTGACCAAACGCTTGTAGTGTTTACCACAAAAAAAAGTTTTACAAATTTATTGATAACATTACGTCTACCATCTCTTTGACACTATTCTCGCACAGAATATATTTATTATATCTGTTTATTGTTATAGTTTTTTGAGATAAACTACTTATGTATAATCAGTATTGAAATTCATGTTACTGTTGGCCTTAAATCAATAGTGTTTTGTAATTCATAGATTAATTATTTGTATTAAAACAAATCAACTGTAAACTGTTGTCAACCCTAATTGCACTGTACAGGGTGTGTAAACCATTTCTGACACTTTTAGAGTTTTTACATTATTTTTATTTTATCCATGTTATAGAATATTTTTCTTAAAAGTAATTCGTGGAATTTATAAGCAGATAATTCATGTTTAATTTGGTATAATTTATATAATAATTGATTATCCCTTGGTCTACCAGGAATAATTTTATTGTAAAATATCACATTTAAAATATTATTGATTTTGTGACCTTCTCTATTTCTTGAAACAGTAAGCGTAATTAGATAATACTAATTCAGCAGATTAACCACTATATGTAATGTGTTAATTCATCATAATATTTAATTTTTTATAACCATACTTTCCTCTGTAATTTTATTACTATGCTAACTTTTTCCATAGGATTACATTGAAAAATTCACAAAAATATAAATTGTTCAACAAAGTTAGAATATTCTGGTTTAAATTCTAGATATTTAGGAAAACTTAAATACTGAATACGCAATTATAAAGTCCAACTTATAATTAATTGAAAACAGCCGAGTTTATTAAAATCGGTTTACAAATGCCTGATCTACACATGTTTAAGATAATTTACTCTTGTAATGCTTTTCAATGCAAATATGCACGTGTCAGGAATGGTTTACACACGGTTTATATACTCTGTTATGTACACCAACTGCTAAGAAATGCACTTAAAAAGTCTTAAAATGCCTTTTATCAATCATTTCCTAACCATTTTCAAACTTCTGGTACATTTCAAACCTATAAATCTATTGAAATGACATTTAAATATCATTATTATGTGTACTTTTATAGCACTCGCTTGAGGTGTGATCTCTAAGTGATTGAGTGCAACAAAAATCCCATTCTTTGCCTCCAATTGCCGTAATTTCCCGAAACAAACAACAACTAGTAATTACTATTAGTTTTTTTTATTTCTCTTTTGCAAATACAAAAACGTGTTTAATTTATGATTTGTTTGTTTTTTCCAAAGAATATTACATAATATTGTATACGAATTAAATGGGAATATATTTTTCAGAAATAACTTATTTGAAGGACAGTTAGTGTACCCCAAGAAATGAACTAACATTATAGAGACCGCGGATTCCGGGATCTTAACACTTCTTATCGTTAAAAAAAACTACTCAACAAATACAGTGAAAGCACTGTATTATTCTGTGTGTCAAAAGTCCTGTCAAATACATTGCAAGACTAACGATGAAAAAACAATTGGCCATTCATTGGGAAATCAACTTATATTGTAACGAACTTGCTATACATCCGTTTAAGTCTCCTATTTTGTCAATAAAAGTTGTTTGATATGTTTTAAAGTGATAAAACGCATACTTCTTGAAGCAAAAGTACGCCAAATAGTTATGGATCAAGTAATCAGTGCTTGATTTGTCAATGTAATCAGCATTTTTTGAAAGACATTTCTACCATATATTCCCTCTTATATTATCACTACTCGAAACAATTTGTCAATTTTTTTTTACTCATGGATTACAAAAGATAGTATTGTTTTAATAGTATTAATATTTTGCGATAAAAAACTTGAAAAATTGTTGATATGTGTGTTGACTATAAAAACAATACAATAAATTTAAATGATTTGTGTCATAACCCTCTCATATGATTGAGTGAACAATTGCTTAATTCAATCATAAATATCAGAGAAAATGTATTTTTAAATTCAATTGTTTCGTAATTTATAATCTTTTTAATAATACAATTGCTGTTATAAATAGTTGTTTATGACGTTTAACAGCAATTAAGTGACAGAAAAATATCATTAAATTTATAATTACTACATTATACAAATAAATCAAGTTTTATTATTATCCATATTCTATAATAGGCTATAAATCAATTGACAAAAAAATATGCAAATAATATGTTTTAAAATTTGCTTAAATTTTACATAGAATACTAAATCCGTTTTGTGCTAATAATGTATTATTCAATGAATTGGTTAATATTTAATAATATGAAATGATTACTTGATTTTACACTTTAACACTTTTTATCACTGATTATAATATTATTGTTTTATTGCAATATTTTTTTAATTAGAGAGTAATTTATATATCAAGATATACTGTACTGTTTATTGAGTCATATAACCAGAGAAATAAACAAGAAAAATGTTATAATTGTACAAATATTTCAAATATTTTAACAAAAGCATGTCTTTTCATCAAGTATTTGACTAATTCTGAAGTAATCTCTTTAAATGTCTTTGACTTTAAGCATAGTTTTTTGAATTAATTGTGTTATTAAAACTAAATATATGTTATACACAAAAATATTGACAATAGAAATTGAAAACACTTTCAAAAATAAATATTTGTATACAAAGAATGGTATTTATTAATGTTTTCGTAATATTTGCACAGATTTTAAAAACATATTATTTATTAATTGTCATTTATTGACTATAATTTTGTTCAAGGGTTTTGTATACTTATAAATAGCTTTATTATTGATAAATAAGAAATTTTATTCAATATTTAGAACAAATAAGTTTTTCACAATTGAATAAACTATTCAAAATGGTTAATAAAAAATATATAACAGTACTTTATTTTAAAAAATAAGTCCTAATAAGTTCTAAACGTAAATCTATATAAAGTTATTCATAGGCAAAAAGCCTTGAAATTCTTTCATTCCGATACAAATCCCCTTAATTTTAGTTAATCGTTGTCTCAAATGATGAATTCAAACAATGTATTCATTATATGTCAGATATAATTAATTATAATTTAATAAGTGATTCAATAATAATCTTACTCACTATCTGTTTACTCAAATTCATGAAATATTTAAAATATAAATAATATCTATGGATTACATTGGATTAATCGGTGGGAATGCACTCCAATATAATATTATACAATGTATTAATTCATAGCAATTAAAGTCTTACGTTATTAAATGAAATGTTATTTTGTATGAACTAATTGTGCACTTCATTGGTAAGCAATTATACAAATATTTCAGACGTTTTGTCATATGATTTTGAGAAGTAATTTGTATTTCAAGCGATTGCCAAACACACAGATCACAAGAATTTCGATATTATGACATCAAAAACATATTCATTAAGCGCTTCCATTGCATAAGACATGGTTTTCTCACTTCGTATGAAATATTAAATTAAAATATATATAATATTTCGTGTTAAACATGACAATCAGGAAAAAATATAGTAAAACATTACTTCATATATGTATTAATATTTACATTATTCTCTATTAACAATATCTTTGATTAAGTGAACAAATATTTGACTAAATTATCGGATTTATTGCTTCAATAAATTTCATAAAAATTAATTTAAAAAACATACAAATAAAACAATTAGTCTTTATAACAATATCGCCGCACATATTAGCTAAAAGTCTTAACCATACAATATATATCCATGACATTAGTTCCAGTGATTCCAGTCTTCACGAACCAATCGTTATAATAAGTTTTGAAAAAGTTGTGCGAATTATGATTTCTCAGATCAATGTTTGATTGGTTTAATATGAGTCCATTTGGGTCGCAATCTTTAGTCATGTTTTCGGCTATAACTCCGGCCACATCTGTGGGCCCGTCCTGTCCATCACTTCCAGCGCACAACAAATACAACTTTCCATTCAGTTGTGTGTCATATAGAGTGGTGTAAAACGCGAGCCCCATCTCTTGACACCGACCTCCAAGTCCTAAACATTAGTTTCAACAAAGTTTTAAGACAATTATAAACACAATTGAGTCCCACATTAAGACACTGACCCGCATTAGATTCAGTCATATTGACAGTTGTCTCTCCGCCACCGATCCAACAGATTCCTCGGCAGTCCTTCACGTCTTCGTCGGTGTGTTTGTAATTCAAAGCGATTTGAATCCATTCATTGGCGACATCTCTGGCCTCTCCTTTCACTGTATTTCCCAAAGAGATTACTTTATAACCTAATTGTTTGGCCGTATTTTGGGCCACATTTAGCGCTACACTATTGTTCCCGATTATCATGTTATGCAACAAAACATCACATTTTTTGTCATCACAAACAGATTCTTTGTCTTCCGCTAGAATCGCATCCTTTATGTGATCTTTGACTTCAATATTTAATTGACTGAGAATTTTGAGCGCTTTGGCCGACGGTTTCTCTTGAAGAGCATTGAAGACAACAGTGGGTCCGCTGGCTATCAGTTCAATGGGATCACCGATTATATCACTGACGATAAATGAAACCATTTGAGCGCAATTATGACCATCGATGGCCATTCGGGCCAACTTTCCACCCTTTACTTGACTCAAACATCTTCGCACAAAATTCAATTCATTGATATTCGCACCCGATTTCACTAATCTTGATATGAGCCCACATTTCTCCTCAAGAGTTACGCCCGGTTTGGGCAGTGATAGCAACGCAGACCCGCCGCCAGATATGAATGATATAATCAATGGCCAGTGCTTTAAGTTCTGTCCACCATTACTATCATGTTTAGAATGATCATGGGCATTTTTTACTACATTGACAATTTGTTGAGTGTTCTTCACTGAGTCCATGTCTGGCATATTATTGAGAGCACCGGACGGGTAGCGGACGTTGTATTTGGCAAATAGTGAGCAATCGGTGTGCGAACCGATCGGTACACTCAATACACCGGCTTTTATGGCCAACTTTTGACGGCTCTCTAATCGGCTGTTATATGAATCCATTTGATTGAGAAATTCTTCGCACATTTTGAGCACAGCTTTGCCTATAATTTGTGGTCAAAAATAAAGACAAAACTATTATCAAAAGTAAATGGGAAGCGAGTGCTGAGCGGACACCACATACCGGCGCCCACTATATAAACATCCCTATCGTTGAGCGCAAACTTTTTTACATTATTATCGATACCATTGATTATGAGTTGGTTTTCGTTAATTTGTATAAAACTATGAATGAGTGAATCCGGTTTCACGGCCGCCACCGAAGACTCAAATATTAAACTCAGATCTCTTCTAACCGCTGAAGACATCACTGAACGACACATTATCACCAGAAATGGTTCAACTGGTCATAGCATTCAATCTCAACTATCTATAGACTACTGAATAGTAAATGTTATTAAAAATAAGCACTGAAATACAAAAAGACACTTAAATTGCATCAAATGTTAGATAAATGAATATTAATAGATAAATGTTAGATATTTGAAAGATCAACAAAAAGAGTGACAACTAATATGATTGGATGTATTGGACATCACCTTCAAGTGAAGCGCTTCTTATAAAAGTGAAGAAAACAACTTTAATTTTTAAATAAAGAGTATTTTCCCAAAGTTTGGTTTTGAAAAATAAAAAGTTTTAATGAATGTATCTTTCGCTGCAATCAATGGTTATAATGAATAATAAGTATTAAATTTTCATTGAATGCAATTTAAGGACACTTTTTTCTCCGCAAATTCAAAATGTTTTTAACGTTAATTAAATGCAGGAGTTATTGACCCTTCAGTTGGGAAGTGTTATAACAGGCCATCAAAAAACAAAACTACCGGTAATTATATTAAGCCTATTCGCCAGTCATATGGCGATAAACTTATGGACAAATTATAGACTTTTTTATTATTTATTATAACTTCTGATGCAATCAATTCTCCGCAGAAGAGGTGCCCAACAAACTGAAAGAAAGGCTGATTTGAATGGGAATCGCATACATGTGCTCATAGAGAGTGAGAGGCCTATGGAATGCATGGATGGATACTTGAGGGCATCGGACATCCGAATGTCATTTGGGGGGTTATAAGGATCCTATAAAGATCCGGGTTACTTTCACTTTCGCCTATTATGCACTTACATGTTATATAACTATCGTTTTCCAAATTCATCAAATTATTTTACCTCTAATTCAATTTAAAACAATCTTTAAATAAAATTGTTTTATATTTTCTAATCGATGAACATTTCTACAGTATTATGAAAATTATTTGATAAAAATGTTTAGACGAATAGACATTTGATTTGCATATTCGGTATATAATTTGCATTTAAATTATAATCACATTAATAACCAACAAAAACAACAATCCATATAATTAACAGATGCAACGGTCGGCTGATCTCAAGGGTATAGATATTTATAATTATGATTGAAGTATAAGTTTTATTGTAGAGAAGAGAGAGTGAAAAATATATATAAACTAATTAAATACAATGTTTGAAAAAAGGTTTTCTATTTTGATGTCAAGTAAATCATATCTAACCTTCAAATCTGATAAACAAGTAAATAAATAAATCAGTTATTTTTTTCTAAAAAACATTTCATTCATCACTACTTATATGTGAAAATGTGTAAATCCTATATTTTGATGTCAAGTAAATCATATCTAACCTTCAAATCTGATAAACAAGTAAATAAATAAATCAGTTATTTTTTTCTAAAAAACATTTCATTCATCACTACTTATATGTGAAAATGTGTAAATCCTAGGAATAAAATTGATTGAAAACAACATATCATTCAATGCCATAAATATATTCCGATATAATTCATCGGATGTTTAATGAAGTTATGCTCAGAAGTCATGAGATTTTTAAAACTTTTATTGACACCAAAAACAAACAAAATATTGACAACAAATTGATCATATTTTACGTGAAAAACACTTGTATTGATAGATTAGATCATAATTATAGTTTACCTAAAGACCATGTGCCTATGATTCACAATGAAATCCAATAAATGTGTGAATAAATGGTGTTGTTTTCAAATAACGTATAAATTGTTTTACTCTTTTCATTAGAGAATCCAATTTGAATCCAATTTGAATCCAATTTGAAAGCATAGCATAAATAGTGATTAAAGTGTTTCTCAATTCTATATCTCAAACAACAAATTGTAGTTTTATTCCAAAACTTTGCAAAATAATACTTTTCATAATATTTTTCTTTTTTATTATTATTAATTAATTATTATAACTTTAAAAAGAGAAAAAATACATTAATCTCAATGGCATTGAAATGAAGAATTTTTCTTCGCCTCGAGATCTAAATGAGATTTTATTAAATTTTTAAAAAACATTTACTCGAAAAATACGCAAATATTGAACGAAATTTCTTTGATTTAGGATCAAAGCCAAGAAAATGTATATAATTTTTGTTTCAAATGTTCTTTAAACACAAAACTCAATGAAAATGATTTGTATAAAATTGAAAGAATATTAAGAGAAGGACATCGAAAAGATAGTGAAAACATATTAATTATTCGGTCATTAAAATGAAGAATTTGTTAATTTATTGAATAATTTATTAATAAACACACATTTCGTAACAAATTATATATTTTTTGACTTAAATTCGATTGGATTAAAGCTATATATATGTGTATTAAGTATTTAGAGTTCAATATTCTGTTAATTGGATGGAAAGGTATGGTTTGGCAAAGTTGTCGTCCTTGTGCTACTTTGCGCCACTTTATGCCATAATGTATACCAACTTTAATATCAATTGCCTTTTTTTCTCTCTCTCAGTCAACACATAATATCATACCATGTCTTACATACACACAAATCTATATCTATTTGAAAGCAGTGGTAGGACTTAATGATGATCTCCAGAACCCAAAAGCCTAATAAACGCTCAGATAATAGAGAAGATATTTCTCAATATCCAAACCTCCAGAATATGTTTTATAGAATAGCTTTGAGCCAAACCTCACTTTCCATTCACTGTACAGATATATACACACCGTTTATATTGTGCTAATGAGAAGTCCCGCGCTTTATATAAAGTTTAGGTATTTTGAACGTCAAGATCCTGTGCGACCAGAAAAGCGCCACAAAAACAGAGAGTGAGAGTAAGAGTGAGTGAATGAGAGAGAATGAGAGAGAAAGTGAGAGCCCATACCCCATACCTCCTCACTTGTCTTCAGTCAGTGATAGTGAAGTCAAGGACAGACAATAAGTCAAGAAACTGATCGGTGGGGCAATACTTCACTGTTTGGTGCAATTGTAGCCACACTAACCTCTTCGAGGGCTTTGGCCGTTCCAAGGGCTGGCAGTCTCGAGCTCTGATGGTTACCTGTCAGCCCTCAGCCCTCACATAATATATATGTCCTCTTCTCTCTCCCATTCACTCACTAACTGGTGAATGTCATTATACGTTGGGGTAAACGTATCAAAACATATCAGGACTACAACTCTTGTCCTTAAATACCATAGTCTTCAAAAACCCATTGATTTTTATTAACAATAAAAATAAAGAAAAGTGAAAAACTTTTGGCCATAAATTTCAACTCTAAATGAACTCCACTTTCTCTTCAATTAATAAATCGTTAAATTTAAAGCAGTTTTCGTTTTTGAAAATTCGTTGTCGTTTTTTATAACGAACTCAACGGAAAATTTTTTACTCTCTCTCTCTCTCTCTCTCTCTAACATAAGAATATACAACACGTTATTATTCGGTAGTTTTATTTTGTTTTTCGTTTGCCTTTTGTCTTAATATTGTATTTTGCAAATTCCTTGACTTCACTATCACTGACTGAAGACAAGTGAGGAGGTATGGGGTATGGGCTCTCACTTTCTCTCTCATTCTCTCTCATTCACTCACTCTCTCTCTCTCTCAGTAATTTTCTCATAATTTCTTCAAATTCTGAGAACTAAAATATTGATTCATCAATTCGTTTGAATATAAGTCAATGTATTGTTTAGTTTTTTCGTTTTCAAGTAAATATGGAGACAATTCTTATAATGAATTAAAATGTTTGAGTTATTGAATAGACATTTGAATTATGAAAAAGGCATATAAAACTATTTTAAAGGTTAATGTAATTTTAGGGCGAATGTACTCCAGGTTATAGTCCAGGTATTCAATGGACTTTCGTTTAAAAAACAAATAAAATCAAAAAATAACTTCACAAACCAATAATTCATTAAACAATTTGAAACACGTGTTAAACTCGTTAAGACATCTAATAAAATCTCTTTTAATATCAAAAGGAAAATCCATATCTGATTTTCATTGCCATAAATATCTAAATATTTAAAATTACATTTTCAAAAATAAAACAGTTACCATTTAGCATATTGTGCATTTTGAAGTATTTATTCATAACATCCATTTCTTATAATCAAATAAATAACAAAATCCTTTAAATTAAAAGTAATTTAATTTTTCCAAAACTATGTTATCATTGATAACGAGCTCTTCTCTCACTATTCTATTAAAAGAAATTTAAATAATTTCGAAATTATAATTAAATTTTAAGTCAATGTATTGTTTAGTTTTTTCGTTTTCAAGTAAATATGGAGACAATTCTTATAATGAATTAAAATGTTTGAGTTATTGAATAGACATTTGAATTATGAAAAAGGCATATAAAACTATTTTAGAGGTTAATGTAATTTTAGGGCGAATGTACTCCAGGTTATAGTCCAGGTATTCAATGGACTTTCGTTTAAAAAAACAAATAAAACCAAAAAATAACTTCACAAACCAATAATTCATTAAACAATTTGAAACACGTGTTAAACTTGTTAAGACATCTAATAAAATCTCTTTTCATATCAAAAGGAAAATCCATATCTGATTTTCATTGCCATAAATATCTAAATATTTAAAATTACATTTTTAAAAATAAAACAGTTACCATTTAGCATATTGTGCATTTTGAAGTATTTATTCATAACATCCATTTCTTATAATCTTTATTGTTTTAGGAAATTTAATTTTCATTAAATTAAAAAGGTTTTGATACAATAGTAACTATTGCTCGAGAAGAGAGTGATAAGATAATTTTCTTTAAATTTATTAAAGCTTTAATATTAATTTAACAATCTGTTTTGTGATTTAATGATTAGGAAAGCGCTTGTGATGTGCAATCGGGGGATAGTATAGCCTTTTGCCCCCATTTTAATGGTTAGACATTACGGGAAAAACGGTGTATATATGTACGATAAATAGCCCAATAAAATAACACCTGTTTTGGCGGTAATTGTTACTGAAATATATAATAAAACAATAACTCTATTGTTGGCTATTAGTGGAGAAGTTTAATGAAATAATTCCCAAAATAGTTGTCAAAAGCCTTAAAGACCCGAAACACGCGAGTGTTTGCGGCAAAAGGTGTCAAATGTAGTGATGGGTCTAATAAGATGATGAAAACCGCTTCATAACTATCATAACCACCACAACCATCACAACCATCGCAACCCTCTCTATCTCCTACTCCCTCAGGATTCATAGTGAAGAGACGTGTGATCTCTGCTGTGTATAAAAGGGTGTAATTAATAAATCATTAGTGAGAATGTAATATATATGTCATGATTATTAAGTCATAGAGAAATGTATATATAATCGCTACTATCTATCAGCACAAACCTGAAGGAAAAATAGTGTTAACTCTTTAAAACCTTAACATATATTCTGAAGTTAACAGAGAAACAGTATATTTTGACTCGAAATCACGTTTTTTTCTAATATCTTAACTGTTTTGAGAAAGCCTTTAGCAATTATATTCAGTATTTCACAAATATATTGCATTTATATTTATAAAATCAAAATACAATCTCTAAAAGATCTATTCAGTAATTGTCAGATATGTATATATGTATTATATATGGAGAAAAATATGCATTTTAATTGATTACTTGTACTAACACACTCTCACTACACACTCTATTAGTACATTTTCTAATGCATTTTAAGTTACCAATACATTAAGAACTAAGACTCGATTAAAACAGTTTATAAGGTATATAATTTTGTAATTTATTTTAATGACTAATAAAATCTATTTTATAATAACGAAAATTAAATTACACTGAAAAATGTATGCATCACTTGATGGGACTTTTCTAATGTGCGGTATTTATTAATAGTACGGTTAATGAGTATTGAATTGATAACCACTTACGAGAAAAGCCTTATACACCACACAAACGGGTGAGAAAAAAATGTGTAAAAAATGCATATAAAATTCATAATATTATCGCAAATACAGTAAAATTATTCATATAGTAATTCATGAATGTATAACTGATTGGCTCCGAACCAAACGCTGTCCTTCGGTTTGTTTCGTACGGAAAGTGTATATAAAAAACGAGAGGTTCACTGCACCACACGATTCAGACCTGGAGGTAGGCTTTAATTTGGATATAATTATACGTTAATTGCGGTATTTGAAGGCCTCGACGCGATTGATACGATTGAGTGATTGTATATAAAAAACGAGAGGTTCACTGCACCACACGATTCAGACCTGGAGGTAGGCTTTAATTTGGATATAATTATACGTTAATTGCGGTATTTGAAGGCCTCGTCGCGATTGATACGATTGAGTGATGAACTGCCTTGACTTCGCACAACACAACCATTATTAGCCTTCAAATCACATTTCGTATTGTTTTCTTTGCCAAAGATAGCAATACATTGACTCAAATTCATCGGCAATATAATCACCCGATAGTCCAACGAGTGGGCTATCTATTTGTCACATAAGCCCTTCCGCTAATACCAAGAAAACCCCGATAAATGAGTAGACAGTGTATCGGTTCCCACACCACGGTATCAATTGCTATCAATATTTGCTATCAATTTGTGTATATTTTTAAGTGTTTTAATCCTTTTTAAAGAGTGATCGATAGAAAAGAAAAAAGTAAAAGCATTTAAAAGAAAATCAGAAATTAAATATATTTTATCGAAAAGTTGATTAAATTTGAAGCACTTGTAGTTCTTGTGGCCAATTATATCGGGGGAGAGCTTTTGTTTGAGGCGTCGCGGAGGAGATGCTGTAGTGTTAGTCTATTGACCCATATATTGCATGATCAGTTTGAAAGTGTATGTATGGATGCCTCGCAGGTAACTTTCACTTTTGTATTTTCGGCCACAATATAAGACTATTATACAGAAAAAAATTTATTGTTTGCGCTCTCATTATACGATCAGTTTTGTAAAAATCAGTTGAAAATCATTTTTATTGCAACGAAAAAACAACAAACGATTATTAGTTTGTAAATTGAGAATTAATTTCTACTAAAACAAGCCTTTAAAAACACTTTATTAGCAGAAAAAGCAAATATTTTACGTTTTTAATGAAATAATTTGAAAAAACAAAACTAATACTTTTCCTAAATAGAAACAACCTTTTCTTCATACAAAATGAGTGGAAAAAATTAAACAAAAATTTTTATAAAAGATTTTTTTTGGTAAGAAAAAATAATTTTCATTTCATTTTCGTCCTCTAATTCGATGATAGGTTTCGTGACGTAAGTCTCGTTTTGGGAGAAGAGAGGCTGAAATGTGATTCGGAATATAGGCGGTCACGTTGTGCTGTGACTGGTGTGTGAGTGAGACCTGTGCTCCAGTGCTATGAAATTTATGAATATATCTCTCCATTCTCTCATACTATCTCTCTCTCCCTCTCTCCATAACTTCTGTGTATATAATCTTCATTTTTATAGTTTAGTTCTTCACTAATGGTTAAGCATTCATAAGTACCGATTCGTTGCCTCTTTTTACCCACACATCACTTCTTTGCTCTCTCTTAAAGAGTTTGCAATACTTTTTGTAACACTTTTTCTCTCGTAATCAAAAGAGTATTGCTTTTATTAGAGAAAGAATAATGTTCTCAAAGGTTGTATATTTGATNATATGCATTTTAATTGATTACTTGTACTAACACACTCTCACTACACACTCTATTAGTGCATTAAGATTACGTAAAATTCAATGGTTATGTAATTCTTGATTCTGAGCTAATTTTGTCAAATATTCCATATATTAAAACATTAAATAAAATTACTGATTATTTTAGATAAAATATTATTGCTTTTAATTTGTACACTAAAAAATGTATGCATCACTTGATGGGACTTTTCTAATGTGCGGTATTTATTAATAGTACGGTTAATGAGTATTGAATTGATAACCACTTACGAGAAAAGCCTTATACACCACACAAACTGGTGAGAAAAAAATGCATATAAAATTCATAATATTATCGCATATACAGTAAAATTATTCATATAGTAATTCATGAATGTATAACTGATTGGCTCCGAACCAAACGCTGTCCTTCGGTTTGTTTCGTACGGAAAGCGTATATAAAAAACGAGAGGTTCACTGCACCACACGATTCAGACCTGGAGGTAGGCTTTAATTTGGATATAATTATACGTTAATTGCGGTATTTGAAGGCCTCGTCGCGATTGATACGATTGAGTGAT